>QFDD01000273.1:0-53996 GCA_006871305.1 Vachellia collinsii | reverse complement strand
TGTGATAAAGGTTTACATGACAGTGGAAATTCCTAAACCTAGAAATAACCAATGCAAGTTAAAACATAGATTAAGACTAAGAAAAACTTCCCTAATGAGCCCATGAACTCAAGCTTTGTTCCCTCATCAAGAGACTAAGGATTTATCCCCTCATTGCTTCCAAAACGCAGCTGCAACCACAGGTGCTTTCTGCCATGAGAGGAGTGAAAAGGAGGAGGAAAATATGGAGAAGAAGGTAGTGAAACTGGTTTGAATGGACTGGAGGTGCAGAAAATGGTTGAGAAATGAAGAAAATGGAAGAGGAAATGGATGGGGAAGTTGGAGTTGAGAGGAAGCAGTGTTGGAGCCTCTCCTCTGCAAACCTGCAGAGTGGGAGCTGCTGCTGTTCGTGGTGCTTGCTTCCTTATATATGTATCAGATGAATGACCTAATTCAAAACGCATGGCTTCAGCAATAAGCACTTATGTCGCGACATGGAGCCATTTAGGTCGCGACCTGGAGACATTTATGTCGCGACCTGAGGTAACTGCGTTGGGACATGTTCTGGAAATACATTCATGTCGCGACATACACACTTAGGTCGCGACATAATAGTGGCAGAGGCTCCTTTGACTAATTTTATCTTTTGATGAACTTGTGGCTCCTTTAATGTTCCATCCTGGGTCTTGAAATCTCCTCCAAATGCCTACAAATAAAGGCAAAGAGCTTTGTAGAAGTTAAATGAATTAAAGATCAAGGCATTCACAGTTTGGATGAGATAAATGACCTATTTTTACCCTTAATTAAGCATAATGCAATGCATGAATCAATATAATCAATAATGGTATAAATGCATGCACAATGAGGGTAAAGGTATTACAAAATACCATAAAACACTCAAGAAAACCATGTAAATATTGGGTTCTATCAGTGTTACATTTGACTGAGTGGTGATAAAGGCTATGTTCAAGCTTAGTGGATTCCATATAAAGGAATGTGAATGGTCAAGATAGGATTTGTTCGTCACATTAGTAGAGAGATATTACTGGGCTCCTTAATGAGTGAAATATATGATCATACTGTGATGAAAAGGTAGTACCATT
Source organism: Vachellia collinsii (assembly GCA_006871305.1). Taxonomy (NCBI): domain Eukaryota; kingdom Viridiplantae; phylum Streptophyta; class Magnoliopsida; order Fabales; family Fabaceae; genus Vachellia; species Vachellia collinsii. The sequence goes on along the minus strand of QFDD01000273.1, from coordinate 52,914 downwards.
TCTTTAGTCATGTTAGAATAGGATTTGACCAAGAGGGGGTGAATTGGTAGATTTTAAAAATTATTGTAAATCAATGACGAAAAATAAAGAGTTTGAGTAGAGAAATTGACACAGTGATTTATATTAGTTCGATCCTCTTGACCTATGTCCAATCTCCTCTGAGCTTTGCAAATCACCAAGAACAATATAATTGGCCTTTTAAGCCTTTACAACTTGAACTAACAAATTCTTCCTCTCTCAATTTCAAAGGAATAGAAGAATACTCTCCCCCTCTATCTCTGTAAACCAACCAACCCTCTCAAGAATCACAATCTTGAGTTTCTCTCTTGGTAACACATTTTTGAATAAAGAATTCTCGAAACAGAATTAAATGCTAAACATTGAAGTATTAATGATAGAGAGAGTGAAATAGAGGAAGATTTTGAACGAATAATTAATGCAGCTTTGTAGGTAGGTATATTTCTTCCCATCTTGAATGCTCTTCTATTTATAGTTGAGCAACAATAAATATCCGTTAGAATGAGCTTTGTTTTTGTTACTCTCAGCTTCATTGTTTAACGTTGTGCATTGAATGCTTTTGACACTCAATATGGCCATGGCCTGAGATTTTGTCTGTTGAGTGCATGCTGGTGAAGCAATCAGAAGACTTATGCCTTGTTGCTAAGTAGAAAGAAGAAGCATTTATGAGTGTAGAATAGATTTAAATAGATGAAGCATGAAAGAGGAAAGATTACCAATAAAGTTGAAATTCTGACAAACTGAGATACTATCAGTAAAAGTGAGTAATCGAATTTTAGTTGGAATACTCAAGTGTTGTTGGCAAAACAAGATAGTGAAATCTCATTGATTTGCAAAGTACTCGAGTTTTAGTGGGAATACTCGAGTGTTCACAATACTTTTAAGGTATACTCGAGTTTTGAGAGAAGTATTATTATAAATCACAATAACACTTTTGTTGATACTCGAGTGTTGAGGGTAAAATGAAAGAGTGTTGTTAATATTTGAGTTTTAATAGTAACACTCGAGTGTTTATAAAGCATTTTGTTGTCAGCACTTTCAATGATTCTTGAGTATGCACAAAATTATTGACAATGCTTGAGAACTGGAAGTGGTACTCGAGTTTTACCAAGTTATTCTCAAGATATCAGCTTGCTCCACTCTCGATACTCAAGTTCTGTGAGCCCATCCTTGAGTATTGTGAGTTCATGAAGTATTAGATCAAACACTTCTTATGATTCTCGAGTATTCTTTTGAGTATTAAGTTTAGAAGAGAGGTTTTGAACTCGATACTCAAGTATTGTTGCATAATACTTGAGTATTGTTAATATTGTTAAGAATAGTCGAGTGTATGTGAAAGTATTTGAGTTCAAAAAGATTTTAACAACTCGATACTCGAGTATTGTAGAGCAGTACTTGAGTATTATCAATACTTTTATGAATAATCGAGTGTTCTTGGAAGTGTTGAGTTTTGAAGACTAATTTTACTCAACGATACTTGAGTATTGAGATTCAATACTTGAGTATTGTCAATACTTTAATCAATACTCGAGTACAATTGAAAGTGTTGAGTTTTAAACTGTCTTTCCTTAAAGCAATACTCGAGTATCATTATGCAATACTCAAGTATTCTCAATACGCTCATCAATAGAGATAAATTAAGTCTTAATTTAAAAGATAAGATCTTGGATTTAATTTATAAAGATATATTAGATCTTGATCTATCTTGATATTATATCTTATTTAATTTATGGAGATAAATTAAACATTATCCTCATTTGACTCCTTATCCAAATTAAATAAATTGGTTAAATTATATTTATTGGATAGATATAGATAAAACCATCTTTATTTAATATCTTGGATTTAAAGTTTCTTATAAGATTTGAATTTTGAAATAGTAAAAGATAGATTTCAAAATTCAAAAGGATAAGCTTTGAATGTCTATAAATAGATGGTCAGAGCTCTCCATTAGAAAGTGATATCTAAATTTGAAAATTTGAAACTTGAGAGAGAAACTAAGAGTGAAAAGGAGATCCAAATATTAGACCTAGAGGTGCTAGCACGTGTTTGTGTTGGAAACAACATTCATGTGGATACCAGTAGAGGAAGTTGATCGTAGCAGTTGGCTTCTTAAAACTAAGCAAGAGAACAAAAGAAAACACTCTAAGAAAGGTACGTTTCTTGACTACCCAATTTAAAAGACATCGACAGAACCTTGGAAGGGATTGAAAAAAATTTTAGTCTTCCGTTGTAGCTTCCAATCCCAACATTAGTTAAGGTCTTTAGTGGGTAATAAAGTTAAGTAAGTGATGAGGTGTTACATAATTGATCTAGTAGATCATCAATTTGGGGTAGTTGATACTTGTTGTTCATTATCACTTTATTCAGCTCTCAATAATAAATGCATAATCTCAAGCTGCCATCTTTCTTTTTCACAAATAATACTGGAGCTCCCCAAGGCGATACACTTGGTATGATGAATCCTTTCTCCAATAGCTCCTCAATCTACTTCTTCAACTCTTGCATCTCATTTTGAGCCATTCAGTAAGGAGTTTTGGAAATCAAACTTGCTCTTGGCATCAACTCTATAGCAAATTCAACTTCCCTTTCTGGAGATAGTCCGCTAATTTCCTTTGGAAACACTTTTGGATATCCTCTTATTATCGTAATGTCCTCAAGAAACTCCTTAGATTCAACTTGAGTAGAAAAGAATACCATGTAACCTTAGCACCCTTTTCTTAGACATCTGTCTACTTCAACTTCAGTTATGAAATTCAACTTGACCTCTACATAAGGGACCATTTCTCTTAGAGGTAAAACTAGGGTACGATTCTTACAATCAATTACGACATTATTGGAGGAGAACCAACTTAGACCAATGATTGCATCAATGTCAAGCAATGGCATGCATATTAAATCTAGAATAGTACTAAAATGTTCATACTGGACAACACAATTAAGCATGCACAACAGGTGACTACACAGATACCTGTAAGGGTAGACACCGACATATCATATGGCATCATGTCTATGGTCAAGCCTAATCTCTCGGCACAGTTATAAGATATGAAAGAATGGCTAGCACTTGAGTCAAATATTGCAAGTACATGATAATCATTGACTTTTACTATACCTTGAACCATCTCAAGCAACTTACAGGCCTCTTCTTACATCAGGGCAAATACTCTTCTTGAACTTTGAGGCCTTGACCCTTCTGTCACTTGGTTGCACTACTTCACATAGTATCCAAGCTTCCCACATCTGTAGCACATGTTCTGACCATTAAACATGGCCTGTCACTATGATCTTTTTCGCACAAACTACATGACTCAAGTTGCACATTCTTTTGGCCTCCTCTTCTTCCAGCATTTCTCTTGAACCTACCCCTAAACATAGGCTTCTTGCCTTTCTTTTGTCCAGAGGTCCCTCCTATTGCCAGTCTCTCTAACTAAGCTAAAGTTCCAATCAAACTGAGATGATTCTTGCTGCTCTCAGTGAACCTATAGACTTTTACTACATTATTAAAGGTCACTAGCCTCATCGGAGCAATTCTCTCTCATAATTCAGGCTTTAACCCTTTGATCATCTGCTTAGTATTCCATTGTTCATTATTGACTTACTGTAGGTATGTGGAATATCTGGCTAACTAGAGGTACCTGGCCAGGTACTTGTGATTGAGATCCATTTTTTTATATTTTCATGATATTTTCAGGATTTTCATCATACTTCTTAGCTCATTTTTTATCATAATTATGCTTAATTGGAAGCAAGAGTCTTTATTTTTAATTAGCCTATTTTAGGGTAAAATTGCCATAATTAATTACTAACTGCATTCAAAGCAATTTTTGGGCAATTGATACTATAAATTATTGCTATTAATTTCACAATACTCTAGCTGGAGCCGGACGTTAAGAACAATGCATGCACAAGTTGGAAGAAAAGCACCACTGGAGGAGTTGGCAATGGCGCACTCTTTGTTTTGTCATGGCGAAGTATCAAAGATTCAACCCTGGACCTCTCAGCCATACTTTGCCATGGCCAACTAATTCATTCATCATAGCAAAGTCTAAAGAACAAGTGTTCGGAACTCTCTAGAGCAATTCATCGCGGCGAAGTGAATACTTGGCCACGACGAAACCTTTGTATCAGCAAACCGGATCCTCTCCCCATTTGGAAAAATAACTTACCCACTCATATAAACTAACCTAGAACCATCCAAAACCAAAAGATAACCCTATTTAGGGTAATTTTCATTACATTCCTAGCCACTGCTCCATACCTAGCCTCCATAGTGACTCTCATACTTCTTCTTCTCATCTCTACTCTCACCAAAACCCTAACATCACCATTTTTGCTGTCATCCACAATGGGGAGCTTAGAAGCACATCAAGTTAAGATGCTTCATCCTTCCATGAGTAGCTAGGCACCTCTCTTTCCCTTGAAGATGGACAAGGGCTTGAGTTCATTGGGCCAAAAAGGGGAGTATTTAAAGTTCCATATTAGTTACAAACTATGAATTTCTAAGTTTAGGATTTGTGTTTTGTAGCTAGAAATTTTGATTGAAGTTGTAATCAGTTGGAATCATTATTTTGTCTAATGGAGTTGATTCATGTAGAATTTTTGTTCTTCAATATATGTAGTCTCATATATTTTCCTAGAAATCGTTCACATTCTTATTGGATCTTGCATAAGTTGTGCATTGCCTTCTGAGTTGAAGTTTGGTTCCATTGAAATAGTTTCATTGATATCATTTTTTGTTGTACACACTAAGAACACTTAAAAGAGATTTTACTTGTAACACCTGCCTTCCTTTGATTTACCACACATTCGAGACCTTAACTAAACCACTTGAATCCATTACATAAACTAGAATTAGTCATCCAAATGAATTTCAAAAATTCTTACCTGAATTACAATTCATTTGGTAAGTTGAAAATTTTGGTCAACTTTGAAAATTCATAACTATTTCTAGGAGAATCAAAATCAAGTGGTTCAAGTCTCTAAATAAAGATTATTCAATTCTCTACAAGGGAAAAATACTCACTGGATGAATTCCTTACTCAACAAATACAATTTATTTCGTGAACATTCACTGTTCATTTGGTCACTTTTCAATTTTCCAGATTTTTCCCTTAACTTTGAAAAGTCATAACTTTTTACATACACATCCAAATTTGACAAACTCTAGCTCATTATAAACCTTGGAACATGTAGTATTTTTCTGGAAAAATTCAACTCATTTAAACCTGGTTTCCCCTGTTCCTTCATTAACTCAAGTTGAGCTTTTAACAAAGGATATTGGATCCTTTTCTTAACTTTAGCGTGCTCCTTTCTTTTACTTCCAAGCATTTCATGTCATAGCATTACTCACTATCATATATAGCATTTATGTATAGCCTATCTCATATACTTGTCATAGTATAGGGTTAACATATATTGATCCCAAAGTTCAACATACAAACATAAGATAACATGCTTCAATATATACAAGATTTTCACAAAGTTGGGAAGCCATCCTCCTAATCTTGCCCTTTGAACTTTGGCCTAGAGTTGTTCATTGGAAAGGATGATATTTTAAAGAAATTCCAGTAGCAAATAATTCTAACTAACACATCATCATGCATGATTATAAATGCGTAATATTAGCATACCATGAAACATTAACAAAACCTTACTTCATCATTAAAGTATTCATTGCACAAGGCCAAGGCACATCAAGTTTTGGATAGCTACAACCATGCACAAGTAAGGTTTACAAGTCATAGGGCTACAACCCACATCAATCATGGCCAAACAACATACACAACAATCAAATGCAATGTGAATGTGAAAGTTATAGAATTTGCTACCTTGATAACTTGACTTTCCAATTGACTTTAGTAGCTTCCCACTTGCACTTTGCCAATCTTTCCTTTGCAACTCACTCCTACACAATTCATATTCATAATGCTTTTGGCATTAATAACGAGCCATTACCAGTGCATTATAACACTTAACAATTCATAAAACCCTTTCTTGACAACTTAGGGTCATAACTTTCTAACTTTGCCAAAAATAATTCCAATGCTTCCAAAATTGTTTTATCACTTATACCCTACACAATTTTTCCTTCTAAATCCATTTGAAGCATCAAAATCATCAAAAACACATTCTTTCCTCAAGATACACAATTGGCCGAAATTATGCAACAATTGGTAATAACATGATTTTTCAACTTCTCTTTCCATATACATGCTTGATCTTGCTTCTAAACCACTTTCTTATCATTATTTAACACAAAATCAATCCTCCACATTAATTTCTGGCAGCATCTCCTCTTAGGGTTTAGGATTCCAAAAACATTCATACAATCATCAAACTATTCAATCCAATCATTGCATAAACAAGATAGGAGAATTCTTGACAATTTCTAAGCCTTAATGACATGATTAAGCTTTAATCCATCATTAGTCCCATACTAATCATAAATTAATTAATCACTAATCAAGCTAATTAGAGATTGAAAGAAATCACACTAACCTTAGTCTTTCTCTTAATCCTTGATTAGTCACCTCAATCTCTTTCTCTCCCTTCCTCCCTCTCTTTCTCTCTCTAGAATTAATTTTGCAAGAGTTTGCTTTCATAAATCAACTCTTTGCCAAGATTGAACAGAGGGAAGGGGTATTTATAGGCATCCAATTTGCTAAATGCCCTTGAACTTTCACATATTTACAAGATGTGTTGGCTTGATCTTAGCCCTTGATTTCAACCACCTTTCCAAATGGACAAATCTCATGCATCAAGGGTGTGATCTTGCCATGTGTCCATGTGACTCACCACTTGTGATGTCATAAAGCTTACGTCATCCTATATTGTGGGTCCCCTATACTGATAAAGTAACTTTATTCTGATATTTTCTACCACATAATCATAATATATGGTCTACTTTTATTCTTTGAGTAAGGGGAAGACAAGTGGCATTATCAAAGACCAAACAATTTGCTTTATGCAAATAAAGTTACTTTAACTATCCATAAAGACACTTTATCAGATTGGAGATACTTTTTGGGAGTTCCCTGATCACTTGACCAGTTTAGGGTCATTGAAAATTCTCTAAATTCATCTGATACTTTCATCATTACTTTCATTTTTGCCATATGTGGGATCATTTTGGCCAACGGCATCAACCATACCATTTACTTTCCTTGGATGGTACTTTAACCTACTAGTCATAGTCTTTGAGCACCTCTATCCACCTTTTCTGTCTCAAGTTTAACTTTTTCTAATCTTTCAAGTACTTGAGACCCTAGTGGTTACAATATAACTCAATGGTTTCTCCGTATAGGTGTTGCCTCCATATCTTTATAGCACAAGCTATTGCTGCTAGCTTTAAATTATGAGTGGGAAATTTTGCTTAGACAACTTCAACTGCCTTGAAGCATATGCTACCACTATGCCGTGCTATATTAGCTCACATCCTAATCTATGTTTACTAGAATCATATACACTATGTACGTTTGCCTCGGATCAGGAACTATTACTACAGGTGTTGCGGTAAGCCTTTATTTCAACTCTAGGAAACTTGCCTCACCTTTCTCATCCTACTTACACATTTCATTCTTTCTTGTGAGCCTGGTCAGCAATAAGGTAATTCAAGAAAAGTTCTATGTAACTTTTAATAACATTTTGCTAAAACAAGGAAATTATGGCCTTCTGTGACTATCCTAGGTATCTCCCATTTAGCACGGCTTCAACCATGCTCATATGGCTCCTACCATGCCTTTACTTTACTTTATTTGGATCTATTGCAACCCCATTTTGAGAGAATACCCACCCTAGGAAATTCCTTTCAGTCAACAAGAATCCACATTTACCAAGTTAGCATATAAGTGTTTTTCTAAAACATCTTGAACTATTCTTGAATGCCTATCTTGCTCGTCAAAAGACTTGGAGTACACTAGTATGCCATCTATAAAGACTACGACAAACCCATCCAGGTACTCTTGAAAGATACAATTCATATACTTCATAAAAACTGCAGGGGCACTCGTCAAGCAAAACAGTGTCACTAGAACTTATACTGGCTATATCTGGTTCTAAAAACCATCTTCATCTTTAACTGTGAGCTAGTGGTAACCTAACCTTAATTACTCCTGGAGAACATGCATGCTCTAGGAAACAAATCAAGCCAACCATTGATTTGGACAGTGGATATCTATTCTTCCCTGTGAATTTATTCAACTCCCGATAATCAATGCATAGCCTCAAGCTGCCATCTATCCTTTCACAACTATTAATGGAGCTTTCTAGGGTGATACACTGGGTCTAATGAAATTCTTCTCTAATAGCTCCCTTTTTCTACTCATTTCTTTTGGAGCTAATCTATAAGGAGTTTTGGAAATTGTACTTGCTCTTGACATCACTTGATGGCCCACTCAACTTTTATTTCTAGAAGTAGTCCACTAATTCCCCTTTAAACACTTCTGGATATTCTCTTACTACCAGAATGTTCTCAAAAGACTTTGCAAAATCAACTTGGGTAGAAAAGATAACCTTGGGTTCCTCATACCTTTATCATAAATATTTTTGCAGTATATGGGCATTTTTCCCCCTAAACTCTATATCTTGTTTTATCACACCTTCCTTTTCTAGCTTTATCATACATTAGAGACCTTAACTAAACCACTTGAGACTATTACATAAACTAGAATTTGTCATCCAAGTGAATTTCAAAATTTCTCACTCGAGTTACTATTCACTTGGTAACTTGCAAATTTTGGCCAACTTTGAAAATTCATAACTAATTCTAGAAACTTGAAAATCAAGTGGTTCAAGTCTCTAAATAAAGCTTGCTCAATTCCCTACAGGAAAAAAATACTCATTTATCCTATTCCTTGCTCAATGAACACAGTTTATTACGTGAACATTCACTGTTCATTTGGTCATTTTTCAATTTTACAGATTTTTCCCTTAACTTTGGGAGATCATAACTTTCTGCATACACATCCACATTTATCAAACTTTGATTCATTTTAAAGCTTAGGATGTGTAGTATTTTTATGGAAAATTTCAAGTCATTTGGACTTGATTTTCCCTGTTTCCTCATTACCTCAAGTTAGGCCTTTAAGAAGGGTGTTGGACCCTTTTCATTAATTCTAGCATGCTTTGTTCCTCTCTTTTCATGCATAGAACATCATAACATAATTATGTAGCATACTTGGAATATATATATACAGCACATATCACATACTTGATATTGTAGGAGTTTAACATACATTCATCCAAAAGTTAACATAGGCAAAATACAAAGTCATGCTTCAACATGTACAAGTTTCCTACAATATTTGGGAGCCACCCACCTAGTCTTGAACTTCTTTGCCTTTGCCCTTTGAACTTTGGCCTAGGGTGAGTCATTGGAAAGAATGGGATTTCAAAGAAATCCCAGTAGCAAATAGTTCTAACTAACACATCAACATGCATGATTATAAATATGTAACATTAACATGCCATGAAACATTAATAACACCTTACTTTCTCACATTAGTATTCATTGCACAAGGACAAGGCACATCAAATTTTGCATAGCTACAACCATGCACAAGTAAGGGTTTACATGTCATAGGACTACAAACCACATCAATCATGGCCAAACAACATATATAACAATCAAATGCAATGTAAATGTGAAAGTTAGAGAATTTGCTACCTTGATAACTTGACTTTCCAATTGACTTTAGTAGCTTCCCACTTGCACTTTGCCAACTTTCTTTTGAAATTCACACTCCTACACAATTCATAATGCTTTTCGCATTAACAACAAGCCATTTTCAAAGCATTATAACACTTAATAATTCATAAAACCCCTTTCTTGACAACTTAGGGTCATAACTTTACAACCTTGCCAATATTAATTTCAATGCTCCCAAAATTGTTTTCTCACTTATACCCTACACAATTTTGCCTTCTAAATCCATTGGAAGCATCAAAATTGACAAAAACTCATTCCTTCCTAAAAAATTTCAGCTGGCCGAAATATATTTACAGAAAATTCCAAAACAACATCAAACCAACGAAATCCAACTACCAACAAATTGTAAATCAAACATAGAGTTGGATTATAACACTTACCTCTTGAAATTCCTTCTCTTCTTCACTTTCTCCTTTTCTCTCTCTAGAATTTATTTCGCAAGAGTTTTCCTTCTTGAAACACTCTTGCCCAAAAGTGAAGGGAGGGGAAGGGGTATTTATAGGCATCCAATTTGCTAAATGCCCTTGAAGTTTCACATATTTACAAGAGGTATTGGCTTGATCTTGGCCCTTGATTTCAACCACCTTTCCAAATGGACAAATCTCATGTATCAAGGGTGTGATCTTGCCATGTGTCCATGTAACTCACTATCAAGAGTGTGATCTTGCCATTTGTCCATGTGACTCACCACTTGTGATGTCACAAGGCTTACATCATCCTATGCTGTGGGTCCCCTGTACTGATAAAGTAACTTTACTCTAATATTTTCTACCACATAATCATAATATATAGTCTACTTTTATTATTTGAGTAAGGGGGAGACAAGTGGCATTATCAAAGACAACACAATTTGCTTTATGCAAATAAAGTTACTTTAACTATCCATAAAGACACTTTATTCGATCGGAAATGCTTTTTAAGAGTTCCCTGACCACTTGACCGGTTTAAGGTCATTAAAAACTCCATAAATTCATTTGATACTCCCATGAATTTTCTTTTCTCAAATTGCTTTCTAGAATTCCTTTAATTAATTGTTGAAGAAAACCATGATTCGGGGTTCTTCCACCCTTTTTCTTCCAATTCAGGAAATTGTTTCTAACTTTCTCTTGGAAACAATTTTATAAATTACTAGAATTTCCAAGCTATTTTTCCACCTTCTGAAGTCAGATATTTGAGGCCTTTGAATACTTTAAATAATTATATTTGACTAATTATTTATTAAATAGCCAAATATTAAATAACCTTTAAAATTTCCATAAATGTTATTTTTGTCATTTTAAACCAGACCCCAATTACTAATCAGTGAATTTTTCTCTACCTTTTGGGGCTCTGTAAAATTTTTTGATATTTTGGTCAAACTTTGACCAAAATACCCCTTTGACTTTTTCAAATTTACCAAAATGCCATTACTTTTCCAAAATGACTGTTTTACCCTTACTTTTTCTACATTTTGAAAAATGACATTTTTAGCCCTCACTTTCTTTCTACTTCCACATTTACTCTTTCCTTTCACTCTCCAAACCTTTAATTCCTCCATAGCTATTTGTTTAGCCTTTATTTTCAATTACAGAAAATTGAGGATATTACATGTTTCATTTAGGTATGTGATTTCTTTAAGCTTTTTTTATTGGGAAAATGAGTATGAGGTCCTATGTAAGGGATTTTACGATTAAACAGTCTCACAAAATCTTGTAATTATTTTTAAGTCCCATGGAGTTGTTGATGCACTAGGATGGGGTTGTAATTAATAATTCATCTCAGTGTATGGAGTTGTTAACGGGACTTGACAGTAAATATGCAATTTTGTGGAACTATTTTATCGTAAAATCCCTTACACGGGACCTCATCGTAATTCTCCCTTTTTTATTTGAAATTCAAAAGGTACAAGTTATAATAACTAAAAAGAGTGAAGTTCAAATTTTCTCAACATACCTGTCCACGTCACAAAATGTTTAAAATTTTATATTTTAATTATAGAGTGAAGTTGCATCTGATACTGTCAACTAATTTTAGAGGAGCAATTAACGAGAAATACTTACATACTCCTCCCTAAGTGCCTCATCATCCATGCTCTACCCAATAAAAATGTTCCAAGTGTCCCTTATTATATACCCAAAATTTCTCCTAATTATATTTTTTTTTTCCATAACTCATTATAATTAGGAGAAAGAGATATATTGAAGAGAAATTTATGGGTTATGGAATCCATAATAGAGGACACTTGAAACATTTTTATTAGACAGAGCGTGAATGACATGGCACTCTATGAGTATGTAAGTATTTTTCGCAATTAACACCATAAAGCATTTAATGGTGCAATTTTCTTCCCCCTCATAAATTCAATACTTCAGGGTGTTGATTGCACTATTTCTAATATGTGGGTCACAAAATTTCCTATTAAATACGTCAAGGTTTTAATTGCATGCTGGGTGCATCCTCACCCTCAATTATATATATAAATATTCATACTGTTTTATTTATAAAATTTTTTGTTAGAATTTTTAGAAAATATAAATTTAAGAAATAAATTGTTAATTTAATAATTTTCAATTAAAAACGGAGCATGGGCAATCATTATATACCCAAACTAATTATAATGATAGGACATATCTAAAATCATATATTTTGCTTCATTTAGTTACATGGTTTTTTCAGGCTTTTATATTTGAAATTCGAAAAAATATAAGGGAGGTTGGAATAATTGCAAAGAGAGAAATTAGAAAAATATGAGCTTTTAACAATAGGGTTGAGTGTAACAGAATGGGCTAGTCCTCAACAATAAGAAAAAACCCAAGTTCAAATCTTTATTAGGAGATGTGCTCATGTTAAGTACTTGACAATACCTTGAACATGAGTGCCTTCAACAGAAGGATGCCTATAGCAAAAAAAAATTATGAACTTCCTCCATCAATTTTACCCTCATTACAAAATGTTTAAAAATTTTATATTTTAACAATTTTCATTGAGGTTAGGTAAGAAATAGGACAATAATTTAAGAATAAATTATAATTCAAATCCATAAATATAAATTTTCAATTTTAATATAAAAATCACTATAAATTGATCATTAAAAAATCACTACAGCATTTAATGATTAAAAAATTAAATAAAAATAATAAATAAGTCTTTAATATAAAAGTCAATTGCTTTTTTTGAAAATATTTAAAAAGCTAAATAAATTACTCAATTAAAATTTAAGTTCTGAAATATTTATATATATATGTATCATGAGATTATATACCATTTTACAAGTCCGACAAATAAGTTTGAAGAAAATTCAATCGACTCTTATATTAAGAATCGAAGGTAACGTAACTTGTAACACCGACATTGTGTTTTATTAAAATACTAAGGTACTGAATCAAAACTATTTTATTTGATACGAAAGGCCTTATATGCAAGGTTGTCAAACTCACGAGTTTAAGTAGACGCGTGAAAGAAATATAAACTCGGATCATAAACTCGTAAGAGTTTATATCTATCAATAAATATCTATTAAATGTACATGACAAATTAATTAAAATTTAAATTCATGAAAATTCATAGTTTATTATACTAAACATATAAACTTATATAAAATTCATATATTAATATGAAGTCATTTAAGAAAATCAAATAAAAATAATTATAAATTTAACAAAGATCATCAAATGTTGCAATATCATCATCTTCATTGTCTTCAAATTCTTCACCTTCACCATTATAATCTCTATTTGCCCCATCCTCTTCATCATTACCATCATAATTTTCCCTAACGTGATCAAAATTCAAATCAGCATTCAGGTCAACATCAAATATTGGATTATCATTGTTCTCATTAAGTTCACGAGGTTGAAAAACCTCATCATTCTCTTCCTCTAGACCCTCTCCATCTGTCCTTCCTTCAGTAATCTATTCATCATCAAAATCATAATGAGAAGATCTACTATTTTGCTTTCTTGTTAGCTTCAAATTGCACATGACAAATGCTAAGTCATTCATCTTCTTTTGATACAAATGGTTTCTTTTCTTGGTATGGATCTAAACAAAATTGAAAAAAGAAACTTCATTGCTATTGTAATCTTAAAGCAAAATCATTTTGAAAATAAAAAAAAAAGTTATCTTACCATCTCAAAAGCACTCCAATTACATTCACATCCAAAAGAACTACAACATAAGCTAAGAATGCACATTGTAAATTTTTTTAAGTTCTAGGCATCCATCTCCATAGGAATCCTACCATTCTGCCAGAGGCAATTTTTTTCTTAGTGCTTGTGCAGTGTCACGCCCAAACATATCTCTTGCATAATGAAAATCAGCTAATTGATACTTGATTTTATTTTGTTGATCTTGATCCTCGACCATTCTTGATAAACATTCATATAATCCTTGTTTAATCTTATATTCAGGTTTAAAATTAGTGTCATAATGGATGTAAGGATTGAGGTAGTATGCTGCTGCATGTAAAGGCCTATGTAGTTGTGCTTCGCACCTCTCATCAATTATATTCCATACAAGCTCATAACTGTACAATCAATAGGCAAAAAAGCCATTTAATTTTAACCAAAAAAACACATAAATAATCATGTTATAAAAAACATAAAGATTGCATTAATAAAATTAAATATAAAAAATTAATTTAATACGTACCTCTTTTTAACATTATTAAAATTTTGTTTGATTTTTTCCTTTGCACTTTCCATTGCTTCATATATGAAGCCCATGGCTGGCTTTTCTTCTAAGTCCACTAAGTGGAGAACTTTAACAAGAGGAGCAGCAGCTTTAAGGCATGACATAATATTCTTCCATAAGTTAGTGTCCATGACACTTCTTGCCACTTCCTTTCCATCTTTAGTAGATGAAAATTTGCTATCTTTCCACTCTTGAGAATTAAACAAATTTATGAGTGGTACTTTTTGCTTACTAAGACATGACAAAGTCAAATACGTAGTGGCAAATTGAGTTGCAGCAGGCTTGATTAAATCCTTGCCATTTGTATATTTTCTCAAAAGAATAATGCGTTGAGATAATGTTTTGATGATAACAAATATGTTTTTGAACTTATGATTAAAATTTATTGTTTTCAGAAAAGTTCACTTAATCTTTGAGTTTTAATGAAAGTGTTGGAGAACTCGAGTTATAAGCTTTAGAACTCGAGTTACATTGTTTAAAAATGCTTTCAAAATTCCAAACTTTCAAGAAAACTCAAGATCTGATTGAAGTTCTGTCAAAACACGAGTTTCGGGAGTCAAAACTCGAGTCTCGGGTTTTGGAAAAAGCTTTAGAAATGCAAAACTCTCAGTAAAACTCAAGTTTGAATAAAAGTTTTTTTACAACTCGAGTCTTGTGTTATAGAACTCGAGTTTCGAGTGTTGAAAGTGTTTTAGAAAATCAGAACTCTTAGAGAAAACTCAAGTTATATTGGAAGTTTTGATAAAACTCGAGTTTCATTTTATAGAACTCGAGTTTCGGGCTCTGAAGGATATTTGAAACTCAAAACTTCTTTCCAAAACTTGAAGTTTCAATAAAAGTTTTGATGGAACTCGAGTTATAAGTTTCAGAACTCGAGTTTCGAAGAGAGAGAATCATAACTTCCTTCACAACTCCAAGTTTCAGCAAAAGTTTTAGTATAACTCGAGTTTTGGAAAGCAGAACTCAAGTTTTGAGCTCTGAAAAAAATTTTAACTACAAAACTTCTTTCCAAAACTTGAAGTTTCGTTAAGAGTTTTAGCATAACTCGAGTTTTATGAAATGAAACTCAAGTTTCAAGATTGAAAATGTTCTAAACTCAAAACTCTCAAGGAAACTCAAGTTACAATGAAAGTTATGATTTGAAAATAGCTAAAACTTGAAGTTTTGGTAAATGGAACTTGAGTTTCCTTGAGAGTTTTGAGTTTGCTTACGGAAACTTATGAAAACCTGAGTTTTAAGTTTTATAACTCAAGTTTTATCAAAACTCTTATTAAAACTCGAGTTACAACAGAAGTTATGTAAATTCTCCTTTGAAATTTCTTCAATAACTCGAGTTCTCAGCAAGCAAAACTCGAGTTTGCTTTATCTGACATTTACGCAAACTGTCAAAAGCTTTATTCTAATCTCAAATCTTTCCTTATTCAAACAAAATTTATTTGAATCTCACCTACCATCATAAATGCTTAATTACTTTAATGATTAACAGGGAATGAAGTTCTAATTGCCTAACCAGAAAGAGACTCAACGGACAAAAACGCAGAAAAACATCTTACCTATTGTCAGAGGCATTTATTGCGGCAAGGTGAACGATGACGATGAGTCTAACGGAAACTTAAATGTTTCTAACAGATATTTAATTCTTCCCACCTATAAAAGGCGAAGCATTCAATTTTCAGAAGACAGAGATACACACGATTGATATTGAATTAATTGCTATTCATCTACATACTCTGTTTTCACTCTATCATACTTAAGAGCTTCAGTGCTTATCCTTAAATTCTCCAAAAGGAGAATATACTTGTTCATTTATTGATTCTGTGAGAGTTAACTCAAGATTGGAGAATCTTGAGTGGGAAAAAGACACGAGCAAAAGTGTCTGGGGTTGAATTGAGTTAGGAAGGGGTAGAGTCCTTCTTCTGAGTTGTTGTAATTTTTTAGACTAGTGGATTTGAAAAGTTCAGAGGATTATGAGGACTGGACATAGGTCAAGAGGACCGAACCAGGATAAATCTCTTTGCTCACTTTCTTTCATACTCTGTTTTACGTTCAGCGTTTACGAAAATTTTAAGTAGACCAATTCACCCCCCCTTGATCAAATCCTATCCTAACATAATGAGAATTGATCTTATATAAATATATATTGTGATTCATCTACCCATGCCAATAGTTTCTTTATGCAGTGCAATTTTTTTTTCAGAATCCTCCAACATCAAGTCAATACAATGGGCTGCACATGGGGTCCAATACAAATGTTTCCTTTTCTCCATTATTTTTTGCCTAGCTGCTTTATAATTTGCAGCATTATCGGTTACTATTTGCACCACATTTTTCTCCCCCACCTTATCCACAACTTCATCAAGCATATCAAATACTTTATCAGTAGTTTTAGAAATTTCAAAAGTATCCAATGAATACAAAAAATTGTCCTTTTGGACTATTCACTAAAAAATTACAAATTGAGCACCTCTATCTATCATTCCATCCATCAAACATTATGGAACAACCTGTTGTTATCCATTCACTCTCAAAGTTCTCAAGCATGGCCTATGTATTCTTTACTTCCAAATTTAAGTATTTTTCTCTTATCTCATGATAAGACGGAGGCCTAAATCCTTAAATGAATCTTCCTATAATTTCACACATCTTTGTGAACTCAGGATTTTTCGTACAATTAAAAGGGATGGCACTTGTATAAAAAAAATCGAGTTACTTGTTGACAAGCTTCTTCCCTAAGGTCTTTTTTAAGCTTTTGATTAATAGTTGAATGCGTGTTGCCTAGCCCTTTGCTATTATTTTTTGAATTCTTCAAAAAACTCATAAGCCCTCTCTCTACCTTTTAAGATTCAACTTGTGCTCCTTGACCTTCTTCTTCATCTACATTAACCATTGTCTTTTCTTCTTAGTTGAAGCACATTTTGCTTCATAAACATGTTGTAGGATTGTGGTCTTTACTTCCACTAGAACATTAACACAAGCTTCAACACTTATCTTAGTACATGCTAGATGATGTTTGAATCTATAAATGCCACCACTAACAATTTTTCCACAAAAATTGCACTTTACTTTTTTACTATTCCCTTTAACTTCCATCCCATGTTTCCATATCAGATCTATTACCAGGATAATTTTTTCTTGGAGCAAAAACTTTCTCCCCATTATCTTCCCTTACATTTGAAGACATCTTAAATTTAATATATTACCTACTTAATAAGTAGTCAAAAGAAATTCTAAGATAAAAAATAATCCAAATGTAATCAATAAACTAACAATTAAAAAAAATTGTTAAACATTGGAAAGTGTCCATAAAAAACAATTACAAGGTTCACTCAAAACAAAACAATTACAAGGTTAAATAAGATGTCAGAGTCATAGGTCATTCAACTACATGCATTCATTGTTAAACATTGAAAAAGGTCCATGAAAAAACAATGAAAAGGTTCACTAAGAAAAACAATGAAAAGGACAAATAAAATGTCAAAGTCAGAGTCACGCCTTCTGACAAATTCTGCCATCTCCTATTCCTGTTCCTTTCAAAATGTCTTTCACTACTACTCCCTCCTCTTTTCATGGCCTCACGTCTCTCTATTAAAAAAATAAAATTTCAAATTTCAAAACAATTTGCTTTTTCGCTTCTCTCTTTCTTTCTCTCTTTTACTTCTTTAGCTCTTCAATTCAACTCGGAGCACTAATTTGCTCTTTCTCTTCTCTCTTCCTTCCTCTCTTCTCCTTCTTTCTGTCTTCAATTCAACTCACAAATTTAAAAAATTGAGTAAACAAAGGCACACAACTATGAGTGAAGAAGGGAAGAAGAAAGCTGTGAACTTGTAAACGAAGATGGTGGCGACAGCAATTCAGCAAAACGTCAATTCACAAGTTCAAAATAGGGTTGGGCTAGGTACCTAAATAAATAATATTTCATTTCTTTTTAAATTTATATTAGTTTGTATATTTGTCTCTACAATTTCTTCTTTTTTTCTTCTTTTTTCCGGATTTTTTAGTCATCTACTTCCCAACTTGCTAACTCATTTAACTCTGTCTTAGAACAATGAGTTTAACGAGTTTGATTGAGTCAGACCGAGTTTATGCCTAAAACGATTTTATAAGTGAGTTAACTTAATTTCCTTAGCTGAAAACGCAAAGTCGGTTAACTCAGCGAGTTGACTCATGAGTTTAACAATATTGCTTATGTGTCAAATAATAAGTTAGACAAATTAGTTTGAAGAAAAATTATAACTATAAATACTCTAAAATAATTTATTCAACTTCATTAATATCCTCAAATTAGTTAATTGTGTTTTATATTAAGGATCAAATGTAGTATAAATTAAAAAAATTAGATTAGTATCAAATGAAAATTGGAATATAATTTGGCTTGCAGAATTGAAATTTGAAAAGGCGGTTTTTTTTTGGGGGAGGGGGTTGCAAAGCAAAGAAGAAGCATAATGGGGACAAGTGGATAACATCTTAGATGAAGACGGGCACCAACATGATATTGTGAAATCCTTTGGCCACCAGAACCAAAAAATGTGGCAACTAAACAGACATTATGAAGGAAAATTGGCCATGTCTTTGCCATCAATAGATTTTTTGGCTACCAAATGGACCTTAATATTGTATTTGGTTAGCTACTTAAAATTGGTGCCCCTTTATGTGCTGAAATCTTTAAACAAATTGGAAGAAATGCAAGAAAGTGTTTTATTTTGAAGATTTAAATAATTATTAAGAGATGGTGGGTCATCATCTGTGATTTGGTCAATGAAATTGCCAAAATGGAAGAATGTATGAGCAATTACAGCCATGACATCCTCCATTTTGGCACTTTATTATGCATTCAAAAGCGTTTTGATTTAGATGAATCAATAATTAAAACCCATAAATTAAAACTTGCATTTTAATCCTCACGTCATTATTCATTTGGTATTTCCAAATTTTTGGTTCAACTTTGAAAAATCATAACTAATTATAAAAAAAATTCATATGAGGGTGATCTAAAATTCTTTTGAAAGCTCTTGAAGTCCTTAACATGATAAAAATATCACCATAGCCTTATCTTTAAAAATCCATAACTCACAACATATGCATCCAATTGACCTGATTTATGTAAAACCTCTATTAGTACATTTTTATGACCCTTAGAGACCAATTATAAACCACTTGAACACCTTCCATACTCTAGAATTAGCCAACCAAGTGAAATTTTAAAAACTTCCTTGTTTTATTATTCATTGGTCATTATTCACTTAATAAATTCTGAAATTTTGGTCAACTTTAAAAAATCATAACTAATTCTAAAAAAATCAAAATCAGGTGGTTCAAGTCTTCATTCAAAGCTTGTTCAACTATCTACAGGGAAAAATTACTCATTTATCCAATTTCATGATCAATTAATACAGAATATTATGTGAAGATACACTGTTCATTTGGTCATTTTCTAATTTTTCAGATTTTTTCCCCAAAATTTGGAAAACCATAACTTCTTGTGTACACATCCAAATTAGTCAAACTATGGCTCATTTTAAAGCTTGGAATGTTTACTATTTAAGTGGATAATTCATTTGCTCTGTTTTTTTACTAATGACAACTTAGGTGAACAACAAGGCCGTTGGAACCTTTTTACTACTTTTAACACATTTGAATTCAACAATTCCATACATACATCTTGTAATATCTAGGTTTTCTATAACTAAAAATAAAGGCTAAATGGGTAGTTACATATCAGTTAAGGTTCTAGAAAATAAAGAAAAATGAAAAGAGGGACGCATGGAAGAAGACAGAAAAGGAAAGGGTCAAAATGTCATTTTACCTAATGTAAAAGAAGTAAGGGCAAAAAAGAAAAGTATGGACAAAATAGTCATTTTGTAAAAGTAAAGGGGCATTTTGGTAATTTTATCTTGGATATAAAAAAATTTCCTGAAAATTTAGAAATGAAAGAAATAATTCCTTGAGTAATATTTGAGGCAGAATAGAGGGTAATTTTACCTTGGATATCAAAAATGATTTTTATAAATTAATTAATATTTGGCTGATTAATTAATTTTTAGCTAAATATAATAATTCAAAATATCTAAAGGCCTCAGATACTTGATTTCAAGGTGAGAAAAAATATCTTGGGAATTATATAAATTTATAAAATTGTTTCTAAGATAAAGTCAAACACAATTTATCAGAATGAAAGGAAAAGATCCAAAAAAATCTCTAAATTAGGGTCTTTACAAGAAAATTCATAAAGGACATTGTTGGAAAGCAAAATTAGAAAATAAAAATCGTGAAGGTATCATATGAATTTTGAGAATTTTTAATAACCCTGTACCGATCAAATCATTGGGGGATTCCCAAAAGCATTTCTGGAAAAAAGTACTCAGATAAAGAAGCTTTACAGTGATTCAAAGTAATTTCAGCTTTATAAAGTGATCTATGGGGTATAATATTTACCACTTGTAATAATATAATGAAAAGATGAAAAGTAGAAGAGATATTATAACAATATGGTAGAATATACCAAAGTAAAGTTACCAAAAATGAAGAGAGGAAGAGGGAGAGATGGTGTGAAGAAGAGAAGCAAAAAGAGAAGGAAAATCATCCAAAAATCAAGGTAAATCCATGTTCCAACCATGAAAACTTCCATATTCCATGATTTCTAGCACTCCTCTTCCATTTAATCAATTTAGTTTTGGTTGGAATGGTATATTTTCTGCTGTAAAGTTTAGGTCCTACAAGGTTTTAGAGAGAGGAAATGAGAAAGAGTGGGATTTAGTTGAAACAAGTGTTAAAATACACTCTATGCATGATTTGGAACCAATTGTAGTTTATTTGTATTGATTTGAGTTGTATTGGAATTTTGGGCATGAAACCCTTATTTGTTGCTACTGGCCGAATTCATGAAGGCAAGTGGAAGGTTGTTTTATGTTGAATAATGATTGGAAATTGGTTTAGAAGTGTGATTATGCATGCGTATAGAAAGAGAAGTTGAAAAATCACACTTTTGCCAATTTTTCCATACCTCTCGACCTGCAGGAGAAAATAAGGAAGGAATGTGTTTTTGATGTTTTTGATACTTTCAATGGATTTAGAATGAAAAATTGTATAGGGTAGAAGTGAGAAAATAAATTTGGAACCATTGAAATTAAAATTGGAAAAGTTAGAGTTCAAAGACCCTAAGTTGGAAGTAAGAGGTTTAGCCAAGTGTTATGAGTTGCAATGTATGCCAATGGATATGTATTGATATGAAATGCATTGTGATAATGTGTAGGAATTGAATTGTATCAAGAGATGACAAGTTCAAGAGGGCAAGAGAAATCCAAGTCCAAGCAAAGTTAAGCTTCCAAGGAAGCAAAATTACTAACTCTTGCATTAATATTGTATTGATTGTTATTGATGATTTGTTGCCATGTTGTATGCTAGTTATCTCCTATGTGAACATTTAACACTTGACATGTGATATGTCTTGGCCAAGTGTAACTTGAGTTAGGAAAAAATGTTAGCAAAGTATGTTCATGCATGGCTAGTTAGAAAAGTTAGTAATAATCATGTATATTAATGTATGTGTTAGTAATTGGTGCTATTGAGATTTTCTTAAAATCTCACTCTCCCAACAATAAAATCCTCTAAGCCAAAGCTCCAACAAAGACAAGGACAAGATGGTGGAGACCTAGAAGTGGCAGGATTCCCAGCATGTTATTCGTATAATGTTAATGTGGCGATGAATGTATATATTGTGTGATAGAATGTTATGTTGGACTATGTGTATAAACCATAACTATGATGCATACTTTATATGTATGAAGTGAATATGCCAAGAATGCTTAATAACTAGGTGGTGATATTGTAGGATTAAAAGGAAAGATTAAGCATGTGTAAAGTAGTTAAAAAGGGTCCAACACCCGTATCAAATGCATAAATTGAGATAATGATGAAACAGGGAAAATGGAATCCAAATGGCATGAAATTTTCAAAACCAATAATAAACATTCCAAGCTTTTAAATCAGTCAAAATTTGCTATAATTGGATATGTACGTAAAAAGTTATGAATGTTCCAATTTAAGGGAAAATCTGGAGAAATAAAAAATTACCAAATGAACATTGAATATTCACGCATTTTTCTGTATTAAATGATCAAGGAAATGGCCAAGTGAGTTTTTTTTTCTTCTAGTAGATTGAATAATCTTTAATTAGAGACCTGAAACACTAGCTTTCGATTTTTCTAGAATTAATTATGAATTTTCAAATTTGGTTAAAAATTTTGAAATTACCAAACGAATAGTACTCAAGCAAAGTTTTAAAATTACAATTGGTTGGCTAATTTTAAATTATGGAAGGCCTTAAAGTGGTTCATAATCGGTCTCTAATGTATATAATAAAAGGTAATAAGAAAGGTGTTACTACTAGAGCACTTCATATATTAATATAACAAACATATCATCACAATTTCAAAATATTACATATTCCATAGGCAAAATAAACCAAAGGATAAAAGTGATATCAACTAAAATGTGCATATAAAAATTATTGAACTTATGGTGCATCCAACAACTTGCATAAGTATGACCTTGTTTGTTTCAATGAAACCAAAACATCAGTCATGGTGATTCGTGTTTCAGGTGATTCAATGCAACAACTCAATGCCAACTCAAAAATTGATGATACATGCAGCAATATGTTACTGATATTTGTATTCCCTTTGTGCAACAAATTGACATCTATGATATCAATGATTGAATGTGGTGTTGATTTATTGACCCAAGCTTTCAAATCTAGGCCTTCAACAAACATTTCATCGGTTGGCTTCTTTCTTGTAAACATTTCCATTAGTAAGATACCATAGCTATACACATCTCCTTTGAAGGAAACTGCTCCTTTTGATCCATACTCTATATGTAAAATGAGAATACAAGGCTTGCAATTAAACTTTTATATCACTAATACTCTTCACATCTGGGACTGAAAAATATATGCCAGTGATCCAATAATATAAAATTTTACATAGAATAACAAAAAACAATGGAATCAAAATATTATTATTAAACTATTACCTGGTGCCATATAGCCAATTGTAGCCAATGTTTTTGTATAAGTTTCCAATTGTCCTTCACCAAATAGTTTGGCCATACCAAAATCACTAAGATGAGCAACCATGTCTTCATCTAACAACACATTGCTTGGTTTTATGTCACAATGAACAACTAGAGTAGTAGTACCATGATGAAGATACTCCAATGCATTTGCCACATCAACCATTATATTCAACCTTTGCAAGATATCTAAACAGTAGTTATGAGAGTATAACCATCTGTCAAGACTTCCATTTGACATGAATTCCATGATCAGAGACTTGAAATTATCATTTGAGCAGCTACTAATAATCTTAATGAGATTGCGATGGCGTAACTTGCATAGGGCAATGCATTCACTATCAAAACTTCTTAGGGCTTCTTCCAAGTCTGAATTAAATACTTTAATGGCAACTACTTTTTGATTTGAAAGAATTGCTTTGTATACTGATCCGAAACTTCCAAAGCCAAGAAGATTACTCTGATCAAATCCATTTGTTCCCGATAGAAGCTCATAATATGATATCCTGATTGGTGTCTCCAAATTTACTAAATCCTTGTTGCTTGAATCATTAAGGCTAACCCTCTTTCGCTTTACAAAGATACTACATGAAATAGCTAAAATGACAATTATGATAGGCAACAAGCATTTTAACAACATCATCATCACTTTATTTAACATATGCTTGTTTTCTTCCATACATGAAGGGACTTGCAGTAGGGTGTTCCCACAAAGATCTTTATTCATCATAAAAGATTTGGAGGTGAAATTTTGAAAAGGCCCGCCACTTGGTATTTCTCCATGCAATAAATTGTAGGAAAGATTAAGGTATTTGAGATGGAGTAACAGCTCTAAGGACTTTGGAATCAAACCAGACAAATAATTATGGGAAAGATCCATGGACTCGATATTTATCATGCCTCTAAGAGATTCAGGAATAGGTCCTTGTAATTTGTTGTGAGCCAAAGATAGGGTTTGCAAAGTTTGCAACCCACCCATAGTTGTGGGGATGCTTCCCGAAATTTGGTTTCTTGACAAGTTCAATAATATAATTGCTCTCAAGTTTGATACCTCTAGTGAAATTATTCCACTTAGTGCATTGGAGGATATATCTAAAAGCAAGATATCTTTGAGACTCCAAAGAGAAGAGGGTATTTGAGAAATCAATTTGTTCGAGCTAAAATCCAACATTCTCAAAGAAGTATTCCCAAGACATCTTGGAACCACTCCCGACAACATGTTGCTGGCAAGAAACAACTCACTTAGACTCTTGAGTTGGCAAAGTTCATTTATAATGGACCCTTGCAATCTATTGTTGCTGAGACATAAAATTTGAAGGCTATGCAACTTGTTAAATGTCTTTGGAATCAACCCAGTCAAATAATTCTCATCCAACACTAATTCTATTAGGTTTGTAAAATTTCCAAGTACATTGGGTATAGCTCCACTAAATTTATTTGATGACAAACCCAACATAATGAGCTTAGAAGCATTGGATAAGTTGTTTGGAAGTTTTCCGGTTAATTCATTTTCTTGTAGCCATAACTCCTTCAAGCTAGGAAGGTTAGTTCCTAAATATGATGGGAGAACTCCATAAAGAGAATTATGACCAAGGCGTAAACATGTCAGTGATGAAATGTTGAATATATTAGAAGGAATAGGTCCACTCAAATTGTTTGTTCCCAAATCTAACATTTGAAGTTTGAGAAAATTGCCTATACCCTTGGGTACAAAACCTGGAAACAAAAAATGAATATATTGACTCATGAAAATAAATTAAATTATGTAGGGGATTGCTTTGCTATTTCAATACCTTTACAACATTGCTAGTCAACATAAGTTATCTTTTTGGCTTTTGTAATAAATATCTCCCAACTGATAATGTTGTGTTGTTGCAGCCTTAGGGTTGGGTTTGACGTGTTTTGTTGATAAGCTATTTCTTTATGTTGGTGTTTGTAATCTTGTTTAAATACTTCTTTTGGGAAAAAAAATATCATTCAGGGTCAACTCTGGACATAAAAACATTGATGAAAATAATGAGTTTTATACATCTTAGAGTAGAGTATATATCTCTATACATATAAGAAGAAGTGTTGTTGTTGTTGCTGAAATAAAGGTCCAGGAGGGAGTTAAAGATGGAGATCTAAGTCTGACGGTAGTGTAATTTCAAACTAATGTGCAAGTAATATTTTCAAATATGCAATTTCAAATGTATTTTTTAAAATAATTATCCAAACAATTTTCTTATTTTTTTCTTTCTAAAACTTGTTTTTTTAAAAACAATTTTATAAAACTATTCAAAAAATATAAAACCAGAAAACAAACAAATAGGGCTCGAATCTTTTTAAACTAATAATTCTACCATCAATTCATGACCTTTTGGTATATTGTGATTGTAAATTGCTAGCTATATTTAAGCCCTACTATAACTATGTAAAATATTAACAAAATGAAAAATATAATAGAATCTCATTTTAGATTCATTTTACTATAAAAAAATATTTAAAAACAAAGAAAATAATAAGAATAAGAAAAGATAATATCATGCTTGTAAAAAGGTCGGCATAGAAACACAATTGAATAATTATCAAATACATTAAACATATTTTGTGTTATAATTATTGAATAATTATTTGACGAAAAATCAATAAATTTGTGAAATAAGAAAGAAACAATTGAAAATATTGAGAAAGGAAAATTAAACTGGGAAATAATAAGACGGCAATATAACCTACACATACATTCATGTATAGATAACATGTGGGGACATTATACATTATGAATAAACGGAATGTCCAAAAGCAAAAACCACATTTTAGTTTTACTCTACTAAAAAATTTGATCTAAAAGGGGGAAGCAAAAAAAAAAAAAAATTGACCACCACTAGTTCATGATATAATCTTTTGTTATTTAGGGATTTTAAAAATATATACAATATTATTTAAATGATGAAAAAAAAAATATCATTTTAATTTTAATCTATTAGAGAAAATGATTAAAAAATCTAAAAGAATGAAAATAAAATATAATAAATATAGAAGAAATAATTTGAATATGTGAAACAATTAGAAATTTAGATGAATTAATAATGTTGGAGAGATTGTATTGAGCTATTCCATTGACGATATTGCATAGGTTTTATGCTTCAATTCAATTTATTTTCTATACCAATAGAGTTGGATTTAATGGAAGAGGTTAATCCATCTCAACGTTATGAATTAAAGTTCGAATATCCATTAATTGAAGTGTCCACATTTAATATTAGACAATATCTCAAACATAATGCAATTTAATTGTTTGACTAACTAATGAAAACATCATGTATTCTCCTTCACTAGTTAAGCTTAAATTTAGTCGAACGAGCATTTTTAAGTTGCATTTGAATTATTTTGAATCGTTATGATATTATTTTTAAGTGATTTTTAGACATATCTAAACAAAGTTTGCTTATTGAACACTTATTAATTCCTAAGTTATAATTTTTTAAAAAATATATAAGTATGATTCTAATTTCAATTAAACAATACAGAATTATAACAATTTGTACATATATAAATAAGAGAAAAAACAACACCAAACTTCTATGTATTTTAACATTATTGGAAGAGAAAAGAACATAAAATTAAAGTTATTAAGGGATGGTTAAAATCTTTTAAAAAAAAGTATTGGCATTGCATATGGGACCTATCTGTACGGTTTAAAGTTTTGTCATTGAATAGTATGTAAGAATTTCACTTTTCTATATTACGAATATAAGCCCCATCGTATGATTGAACAATATGAATAAACTAGTTAAAAGCATACATTAATTTTAGAGAAAAATATTGAAAAGAAAAGGCATAAATATGCATAAGTGCATACCTGTAAATGAGTTACCATCCAAATATAATCCTTTTAAAGATGTGCAGTTACTTATTGATAGTGGAATGCTTCCCTCTAACTGATTAGCAGCAGCACCAAAGATTTTAAGTAAAGGGAGTTGACGACACATTTCTTCTGGCAAACTCCCATTTAAATGATTGACACCAATATTAACATATCTCAAAGAACGCATGTTCCAAATAAATGAAGGAATTCCACCTATGAATACAAATTGCAATATATGGAAGATTAGCAATTTCCTGAATTCACACAATACCATATAATTCAGTAATATATGGAATTTTGTTAAGTAGATGCATAAAATTAACAAACTATAATTTAACTTTTGGTTGGAAATCAATTTAAAAGGGACGCTTCCAATATCAATTACCAACTGGACATTAAAACATCTTTTAAAAAAAGATGGGCTGAAAAGATATTATGGGATTAATTTCTCCTATTTAAAATGAACAACTAAGTGATTTATATTTTGTATCATATTTATTTAATATTTACAAGATTCTGACTTTAAATCTGACTATGAATTCATCGTAGGCCAAAAAAGGCTGAAATTTTAGTTTTTATCTAAGGAATTAAAATACCTTTAGCTACAGATTCTAGAGATAATACAATATAAACAATAAATGGACTTTTGCTAAAGCCCAGAGAGCAACATCGTAAAATTTTCTGATGTACAAATTTAGAGTTATTGATTAAGAAAAATGGATTGCATCACCCATATCAAGTATACTAGAATTTTTACTATCAAAGCAATTTAATTTAAAAATTTTGCAAGCATAATAAATAAAAAAAAGTTAGCTAAAGCATAAAGTGAGGGATGGGTAGATTGTGCATACCGGTAAAAGAGTTATAACCTAGATATAATTCTTCCAACAACGTCCTATTACCACTTGATATTGGAAGACTACCACTCAAATTGTTTTCAGATAGAACTAGAATTCTTAGAGTAGAAATGTTGAAGAGAGATGATGGAATTTCACCTGTTTCAATTTTAAAAGTGAACAAGATATGATTTACACAGGTGCATTGATATTTAACCTTAAATTAATATAGGGACACGAAAAGAATAGGAAAAGATAAAATAATAGAATAAAACCATATTGATAGGAGTTTAAATAAATAGATGTAACCCTCATAAACGGCATTAGATAACAAACACACACCATACATACTTTACAAAATATTGATAGGTCATAAGGTTTTTTTAATTAGAAAAAATTGTCACATTTATTTTTATATGGATTTTTACAATGAACACAATCTTATCTGAAAGATTTTACATCACTTTAAAATAAATGGAAAAAATGGAATCAAAAGCAAAATCTCATTTTAAAATTATTGTTCAGCTGAGACAAAAACAAAAATACACACATTATCTAAGACAACCATATATAATTGAAATTCTTACTTTCAACTTGGAATGATTCTTGTGTAAAAATTATATATGGTGAGGCAGTTTTATTGATAAAAGTATAAATGATGGGTAGCTTAAGAGTAATTAATGAAAAAATTTGTTTTCCATGTTTTAACATCAAGTGGTCTCATCAGATCACAATTTTATCTTTCTTTTAGTTTGGAATTGTAATCATAAATTATATATAACTCCAATTGTATGAATTAACAATGAGTGATTGAAATGATGAAAATATTTTACTCTAGTGCAGAAAATGATATAGAGGGGGGGGGGAAGCAAATCATAGATTACCGTACCATCAATTCATGAACTGTTATTATTGACTTTAAATCACTAGCTATACTTAAGCCCCCATTATAAATATGCACAATATTGATGAAATAAAAAAAAAATTTAATTTATTTTATTATAAAAAATATTAAGAAAAAGAAAGAAAAGAATGAGAATAAGAAATAATAGTCTCATTCTAAAGAGTTTGGCAACAAAGTACAATTGATTAACATCAACTAGTGGTAAAACAGCGGAATGGACTTGTAAATAGAAAAATAAAATGAGCCGTAATTTTTCATGTAATATGCTTAATGTGTATACATAATATAAAACTGATAGATAATACTGTTTTTATAACTGTATGAACTTTAAGAGGAAAATAAAACAGGTAATATTATTTGCATATAATATACATACAAATATATATCATATATAAAAAAAATTCACTGTTTTTACGTAATAATTTCAAAACCCTGAATTTCAAAACCCTGATCCATGCCTAAATGTTAACGTGCATTCTTGATGAGGTGTTAAGAAATATACACATGTCACTAATTCGGTGGACCACAATGAAAAGTAACTTGATATATGTTTTATCCTTAAGTTTACCCATATAAATTATGAAATTTGCTCCGAAAGTTTCACTCAGGAGTAATATTGTCTTAGAAGTTTTTTTAGTTTAATTTCATTCTAAAAGTATTAAAAAGAAGCAAAATCGCTTGAATCTATTAAAAAACTAATGTTGACATTTCAAAAAAAAATATTTTTAATAGCTAAGGGTGACATTGTGCATAATTGCTAAATAATTATTTGACAATTTTTAATTAGAAAAGCTTAATTTAATTTCACATTGTGTAGGACAATTTCACTTTAAACGTAAATGAATTATAAATATGCAATTCAATTATTTATCTAACTATTTAAAACATCTTGTATTCCTGTTCATCAGTTTGAGCTTTTTTTCATTAAATGAATTTGAGTTCAACTAGTGGTAAACTTACTTTATCATACAAGAATTATCAAACATTGTTAATACTTGAATGTTTAAGTCGAAAACTTCTGTTAACCATAATAAAAGAATTTCAACTGATCCCTATTTCAATTCAGAAGAGTAAAATATTAAAAAAAAAATTATTTTTTAAGAATTTTTAAAAATCTCACAATACAAAAATTAAGATAATAATAAATTACACTTGTAATATAGTGAACAATTATTTAACTTGAAATTCATGAATTTGAAAAATAAAATATTACAACATGAGTTTTAGTATTAAACTCCAAACTTTTCTGTATTTTAATATTAAACTTGCCCTATTTCACAAAAATTATCAAATATTATTAACTATGGCATGTTTAAGAGTAATTCTAAAACTTAGGTTAAATACGGTTTATGTATAAGACGCATTGATATTTAACCTTAAACTAATATAGGGACATGAAAGATCAAAACAAGATTTAATAAATAGATGTAACTCTCGAAAACCACATTAGATAAGAAAACACACACCGTACAGACATTACAAAAATATTGATAGGCCATAAGGTTTTTTTAATGATCCAAAATTATCTTATTCCTCTTTTTATGGATGTTTACAATGAACGCATCAACTGATAGTCCATATTCGCATTGTATGAATTAAAAATATGAATTATTGGAATGATGACAAACAAAATATGATTTTAGTTTCTGTAACGGAGAAAATAATATGAAAAGAAAAAAGTAAATAATAGATTACCATCAATTTATGATTTTTTGTTATTCTGTCAATTTAAATCACTAGCTATATTTAAATCCCACTATAAATACGTACAAATTAATGAAATAAAAATTAATTTTGTTCTATTAAAGAAAATATTAAAAATAAGAATGAGAATAAGAAATAATGTAAAGATGTTGGCATTGGAGTACGATTAATTAACGTCAGCTAATGGTAAAAAGGCTGAATGGACTTGTAAATAGAAAAATAAAATGGGCCATGATGTTCTCATATATATTCTTAATGTGTATATATAATATAAAAGTTATACCGTCTAGTGCTTACTAATCTATGCCTAAATGTTAATGTGCATTCTTGATGAGGTGTTAAGAGATATACACGTATCATTTATTCATTTGAGAAGTGAACCATAATGTCAAGTAACTTGATATATGTTAAGTTTATTAACAATATAAAGTTTTGGGTTACGCACAAATTTGTTTATGATGTTTTTTCTCAAGAGCAATATTGTTTCAAAAATTTTTTGGGATTCAATTTCACCTTGAAATATTTTAGAATGAGCAATGTCACTTTAACCATTAAATCCTAAAATTAATTGACCATTAAAAATCAACCTTGACGTCTAACATTTTTTATCATCACGGGTGAGATTGCTCATTTTTAAAACTTATAAGTCAAAATTGAACCCAAAGAATCTTTGAAGGCAATATTATTCCTAAGAAAAACTTACAAAACAAATTTACATCTTAATCCTAAATTTTGTGTGTCGCTTGTTAATCATGTGAGAAATAAAGCATCAAACTACTTTTTCAGCAATATATATCATTTTGATACAAATTTAAAGAGAAATGATTAAGTACACTTTTCTAAATTGGGAAAAAATGTTCCACATAATTGCTAAATAATTATTAAGAAATTATTATATGATTTTGTTAATTACAAAAGCTTAATTTAATTTCACAGAGAATTTATAGAACATTTTTACTATAAACATAAATGAATTAAAATCATGCAATTCAATTATTTTGTCTAACTATTTAAAATAGCTTGTATTCTTGTTCATTAGTTTGAGCTTTTTTTTTTTCAAACCAGTTTGAGCTCAAATATGGTTCAACTAGTGTTTAGTGAGTGGCATTTAGATTTTTATTTAATATCTATATTTTCGAGTAATATTTATTCCTATCCAGAATATAAAAAATTATTTTTAAAATTAATATGGAACAGATAAAAAAAACAGGCATTGTATTAAATCAAGTGCATCATAAATATGAACCTTCTTGAAAGTATTGAAGTAGACAAACAAGGACGTACAAAAGAATTTATCTACAAAAACAATTATTAATAGGCTCTAAAGTTGTTTCGTAGCTCACCAGTTTTTAATGATCCAAAATTATTTTATTTATCTTTTTAAGTATATTTAATTACGATCACGGCAATTTTTTAATTTCATAATTACTATGTCACATAAAATATTATGATTTAAATGTCACATAAAATATTGATTGGCCATAAATTTTTTTTAATGATCTAAAATCATCTAATTTCTCTTTTTATGGATTTTTACTATGAGTGCAATTTTTTTGCAATTTTTTAACAGTTCCTTAAAATCAAAAGCAAAATATCATTTTAAAAATCTTTTTCAGTTGAGACAAAAACAAAAACACACATAGTCAAATACAATCATATATATGATTAAAATTATTACCTTGCAAATTGTTGTTGCTAAGAAATAGCGTTTGGAGGTTCATCAATTTTTCAATATCACTTGGAATGCTTCCTGGTCAAATTATAATTATCAAAATTATAAATGATGTCAAGAAATTAATATCAAGTGGTCCCATCCATTCATAAATTGAAAAATTGTAGTTATCTTTATATAAGTCCCAATTGTATGACTGAGACGACGAAAAAAACAAAATCTCACTTTTATTTTTTTTATTTGGGTTAAAGCATAAACATTTTTAGAGGCTCTGGGAAAATTCCAAGGGAAAAAAAAGGGAATTAGGAACTCAAATGTAAGGAATAAAAAGGCATGAGATAGAAAAGGAAGGTGAAAAGTGTACAAGGACCAAATTGTAATTATTAAAAGTTTAGAGTCTAAATTGTAAATAAATATTATAAAATTATAAATGGCACCCAAAGCTTGAAATGGATCCAAAGAACATTTTACACTACAAAGGGCTTATAAATTATTTGAAGACTCACAAGAATGACTAGATGTGTAAGGTTAATAGTGCAATTTCTGAAAATTTCAGAATAGTAAGTGTATTTACGAAACATTTACCTAAAAATCTAGAATGTCCCATGAACCGAAGAAAAATAGCAAAAAATTAGAAATGAGACTTCTAAAATATTTTTGAGGCCCAGTGGAATCATTTAAGGTAAAAATGTCTCAAAAAGTGTTTATCAGGCAGAAGAGTCAATTTTCAAGTGAAGTTTAAAAGATTTGATCAAAGCATAATTTTTAAAATTATGCAAATGAAGTCCTATAAAATTAGAGAAAAATTATAAATTTCTATTTTAGTAATTATGAGAGTTTATGAAGATATTAATTTCCTTAAATGTGGAATAAGCAAGTTACAAGGTGATTATTTATCTAAAAATTTTAGGAAGCTCTTTTATGAGCAAAATGAAATTTTCGGTAAATTTTGGTGGGTGTAAAATGTTTTGGAATTATTTTGGAATTAATTATGTATTTAATTCCAATGAAATGGAGAAAAAGTTGCAATTTCCCTACCTTGCAAAATTCATTTGGACCAAGTTTGGACCCAAAAATTAGGCTTCTTTTGGTACTGAGGGGGTTGATATTAGCATTGGCATTGTTGTAGCTTAGTTTAGCATGTTTGGTACCAAAAAGTAAGCAAGATTTGGGATTGCACAATGATAAACTAAAATTAATAATAAATAACGAAATTCATTTCTACCACACGACAAGGATTGGGTTTGGGAGAAAAAGGTTAAGGTAGGATTCTAATATATCTCTTTAAATGAAGTTATTATTTTTGTATAAAATACTAATTAACTTTTATTTGAGTCTGTTGCAGTCTAAATTTGCTGTGATGGATGCATACAAAAATTATTCTGTCTCAACGATGGGAGAGGAATGGAAGAACAACCGAAATCGCTTGTACCACATGAAGAATAAGGATGGGACAAAGGCTACGCAAGAATCAGAAGCGGATGTCCCTGACCCAATTGACCCCACAACTTGGGCAAGATTTGTCCGGTACAGAAGGTCACTGGAGCAAAGGGCTGTGTCCAAGCGAGCTGCACAGAGCCGCACCAAACAGACAATCCACCATACTACAGGATCAAAGCTGTTCTTCTGCACTTACGCTAAGATGGTACATATGAAATTATTTTACGTTACTTGTTTTTTATTTGATATCAATATAAAACATATTATATATCTAAATTTTTTTGCTTCGCTTATTTAGGATGAGGTGGCACAGAGGGAGGGTCGGACAGCCACATACGAGGATATGTATGTGGCCACCCACAGGCACAATGATAGAACTCCATTGATGCAAGAGACTGAAGAAATTATTGTAAGTTACATGTTTTATTTAATAATTTATTGTGTATGAAATAGTCATTTTAATTAGAGCTACTTAATATTGTTTTTTTATTCCATGATAGTATTCAACAAATTGATGCTGAGCTCAGGGAGTCCCAAGGTCAGCAATAGACCCCACTGCCTTGCTCAAGACGGCCATGGAAGGGTGTGATCAGCACCCCGGATGACTTCTAGGTTTCGAGTTTGGGGTGACAAAAACTATTGTCTTTAGGGCAAGAAAATATGAAGCCAGGACTTCATCTTCTACTGCTATGTCCCAGGCGACCACATCTGGATCGAGAAGGCATAGTGATTCTGATGTGGACAGAGAGTCGCTATGTGCTGAGATCCAGGCGCAGGTATAAGCGACTCGGGAGAAGCTGTAGGCACAGTTGCAGGTAACTTGGAAGCAGGCGTAGGCTCTAATGCGAGAGCAGCTATAGTCGTAGATGGAGATGTGGAGACAGGCTGCAAATTCCCTACTGCAGATGGCATTTCATGTGGCCCAACCTAGTGCTGCTCCTCCACAACTCCCTCCTATGCTGAGCTTCTACATGCTTCCACCAGCTCAGCCTGACTCCCAACCCCTAGCTCCTCCACAGCTCTCTCCTAGAAGTGAGGACCCTCCCGAGGATCAGGATGGCCCCCATACCAGACAGCCAGATGATTGATTTATTTTTTTGTTATTAAGTACATTTTTAATTGACAAAGACTTGTATTTATTTGAACATTTAATATTAATTTTGATTTAGAATTTCAAAATTAAGTTGTTAATTATTTATAAGAATATGAAATTAAAATTTAAATCCATATATTTAATGCGTATTAATTAATTTATCTATAATATATAATTATAATATGTTTATTTTCTAATATATAAATTTATGATATAATTAAAAATAAATTTGGATATTAGTAGCGTTTCTAAAACCGCTACGGTCCAAATTTAGTAGCAATTCTAGAACCGCTGCCTAAATCGCCACAAAAGGTGAGGACCGCTGGATTTTGCAGTGGTTCTAGAACCATTACAAACTTGTAATTCAATTACCGTGAATTGAAATTGCCACAAGGGTTTTTGCAGCGGTTTATTAAACTGATACTAAATGCACTTGTAGCGGTTAAAACCGCTACAAATATGTAAAATAATAGCTACTGATACTGTCTTTTTTGTAATATAAGGATATTTGATTACTATCAAGACAAATTTTCAATTACATAATTACTATGACACATCAAATATTCATAGGCCATAAAATCTTTTTAATGATCCAAAATTATCTTCTTTCCCTTTTTATGGGTTTTTATTATGAATGCAAACTTTTTGACCAGGTTCTAGAGTTCTTTAAAATGAAATCAAAAGCAAAATATCATTTTAAAATTATTTTTCATTTGAGGCATAAAAACAAAAACACGCACATGGTATAATACAATCTTGTAATCTAAATTCTTACCTTGCAAATTGTTGAAGCTAAGGCCTAGCACTTGGAGGTTAGCCAGATTTCCAATCTCATGTGGAATGATTCCTGGGCAAATCATATATGGTGAAGCTGTTTTATTCCTCAACACATAAATGATGTAATAGTTTGAGAGTAACTAAAAATGTTTTTTTTTTGTGTTTTGAAATTTCAAGTTGTCCCATCAGTTCATAATTCTATTTTATTTTGGGATTATAAGCAAAAAAAAAATTCTTACCTTGCAAATTGTTGTTGGGAAGAAATGGGATTTGGAGGTTTGTCATGTTGTAGTTATCAAAGTATAAATGATGTTAACAAATTAAATGTCAAGTATCCATCAGTTCATAATCTTATCTTTCTTTTATTTTAGGATTATAATCAATACCTATATATAAGCCCCACTGTATGAAAAAGAAAGATGAAAAAACAATATCACCCAAAAAATTTCACTTTGGAAGTATTAAGAAAGGAGCAACGCCACCTAACAGTGAAAAACAAACACTGACTATTTAAAAATTAACATTTTTAATAGTCAAGGGTAATATTGCTCATTTTAAAACTTTTAAGGTAAAATTGAACCAAAAAAACTTTCAATGCAATATTGCTACTAAGAAAAACTGACGAGACAAATGTTCACCTTTTTTCCTAAATTTTCTGTGCATTGCTGGCTAATAATGTGAGACATAAAGCATCAAACTACTTTTTCAGCAATTTATCTCATTTTGATACAACTTTATTTTGAAATGATTAAGTATATTTTGCAAAATTGGGATTAAAGGTTCCACATAATTGCTAAATAATTATTTTGTGAAAATTTTTAATTAGAAAAAGCTTGATTTAATTTCACATAGAATTGTATAGAACAATTTCATTTTAAACATAAATGAATTAAAACCATGCAATTCAATGATGTGTCTCACTATTAAAAACATCTTGTGTTCTTCTTCATCAGTTTGAGCTTTTTTCCCCATCAAACTAGTTTATGTTCAAATATGGTTCAACTGGTGTTTATTGAGTAGCATTTAAACTTTTTATTTAATTTCTATATTTTCAAGTAATACTTATTCCTATCCAGAAGGGTAAAATATAAAAATTATTTTTTAAACTTTATATGAGACGGATAAAGTCAAAAAAAAGACATTGTGTTCAACCAAACATATCACAAACTTGAACATTCTTAAAAGTACATAAGTAGACAAACAAGGAAATACTGAGGAATTTATCTAGAAAAGAAAATACTGATAGGCATTAAAGTTCTTTCATAGCTCCCTATTTCTTAATGATCCAAAATTATGTTATTTCTCTTTTAAGGATATTTAATTACTATCACCCAAATTTTTAATTGCATAATTACCATACCATATCAAATATTGATTGGCCATAAAGTCTTTTTACTGATCCAAAATCAACTTATTTCACTTTTTACTGATTTTTACTATGAAAGCAAAGGTTTTAGTAAGTTTTTAACAGCTCTTCAAAATCAAAAGCAAAATATCATTTTAAAATTCTTTTTCATTCGAGATAACAGGAAAAACGCACACATGATCTGATACAATGATATACGTAATTGAAATTCTCACCTTTCAAATTGTTGTTGACAAGAGATAGAATTTGGAGGTTTGTCAAATTTCCAATCTCGCCTGGAATGATTCCTGAAAAAATTATAGTTATCAAAGTATAAATGATGTTAAAAAACTAATATCATGTGGTCCCATCCTTTCATAAATTAAGAAATAATAGTTATGTATAAATAAGCCCCATTGTATGAACGAAATGATGAAAAATAGAATCACATTTTTAGTTTTTTTCGACTAACGCATACATATTTTTAGAGACTCTAGGAAGGATTCCAAGGGCAAAAATGAAAGGGAATTAGAAACTCAAATGTAAGGAATGAAGGGCATGAGATAGAAAAGGAAGACAAAAAGTGAACACTGACCAAATTATAATTATTAAAAGTTTAGAATTTAAAGTGCAAAAAAAAATTATAAAATTATAAATAGCACCCAAAGCTGGACATGGATCCAAAGAACATTTTATGCTACAAAGGGCTTATAAATTATCTTAAAACTCACAAGAATGACTACATATGTAAAGTTAACAAGATTGTAATTTTTGAAAATTTCAAAACATTAAGTGTAATTATGAAACATTTACTTAAAAATTCAGAAAGTCCTATGAATTGAAGAAAAATACCCAAAAAAAAAGGAAATGAGACTTCTAAGCTATTTTTGTGGCCCAATGGAATTATTCAAGGTAAAAATGCCTAAAACAGAGTTTTTTAGGCCGAAAAGGCAATTTTCAATAGTCTATTTTCATGTGAAGTTTAAGAAATTTGGTCAATGCATAACTTTAAAATTATGCAAACTCCTATAAAATTGTTGATAAATTATAAATTTCTATTTTATGAATTTGGAGAGTTTATGAAGATATTAATTTCCTAAAAAAGTGGAATAAACAAGTTGGAGGGTGATTTTTTATCTGAAAATATTAGGAAAGGTCTTTTATGAGGAAAATGGATTTTTCTGTAAATTTTGGTGATTATAAAATGTTTGGGAATTATCTTGGAATTAATCATGAGCTATAATTCCAATGAAATGGAGAAAATGTTGCAATTTCCCTACCATGAGTACAAAATTCATTTGGACCATGTTTGGGCCCAAAAATTAGTCTCCGTTTGGCACTGAGGGGATTGAGATTGGCATTGGCATTGTTATAGCTTAGCATGGGCATGTTTGGTACCAAACACTACGCAAAATTTGGGATTGCACAATGATCAACCAAAATTAATAATAAACAATAAATAATGAAATTCATCTATAATTTATATTGTTCAAACTAAAATTTGATGTTCAAAACTTTTAAATAACATAATAATGAGTTGTTGTATCAGTCCGCTTAGACTATAATATTAACAAGAAATGTATAAAATTAAAAAGAAAGTTGAACCAAGTCCATATTCCCTCCAAAACACACGTGCCAAAATGTTTTAGGACCAATGAGCTAAGAAACTATGTGGTTAACTGATCTCTTCATCATCCTTATCTAATAATTCAATATTTTATTTCATTTTGGAGTTTTTTTCAAGCAACTTATGGGCCCACCTTTACATGTGTGTGAAAATTATATACAAATTCCAACTAAATGATGGGAAATAAAATCTCCTTCCAAATTTATTTATATTCCATGCCACGATTCATTCATTTTGGGATTTAAAGAAGGCATCACATTGCTAAGACAATCATATAGATAAAACTTTTACCTTGCAAGTTGTTGTTGCTAAGATATAGGTTCTGAAGGTTGGTCAAACTTCCAATATCACTTGGTATATTTCCTCCATTAAATTTGTTGTCACCCAATGATAACTTTACTAATTCTTTGCATTGATGCCAAATGGAGGGTATTTCACCAGACAAATCATTTCCATGCACATAAAATATTTCAAGTTTTGGAAGCCCAAAACACACATTTGTTGGGAGACCACCAGATAAATTATTTCTTGGCAGTTGAAAGTCTTGTAGCATTGACATGTTAAATAATGAAGATGGTATAGAACCATCAAGTTGATTTACTCCAAGATACAGCTTTTTTAGTTGTGAAAGATCGCTAATCTCATTTGGGATGCCTCCTTCAAATATTATATGGTGGGAAAGAAATTAATGTTAATTAGTAAAAAATCATTAGGTATCACAAATTATTATGTACATAAGATAAATTATATTTTTAATAAACACATATAGTAAGACTTGCACATTTTTCGGGAATAACAAAAATATATTATAAATGATAAAACAGAACAACAACTATAATTATTTTTTTTCAAAAAAAAAAGATTTAACCCTTTTAATTCGGATGGGCTTATAACTGTAGATAAAATCTACTGGTTATGTTTAGCTGAGAAATTTGTCGACGGATTGATGATGATTAAAACAAATGTTTGTTGGGAGACTGTCCAAAAAGTTTTTTGTTAACTCCCCAAACTTTTTTAACAATTTAATTACTTATAATTGATAAAATTTCGTTATTGAATCAAAACTAAATGTTTCAGATATATTCGTTGTAATCCTTAAGGGGAGAAAAACAACCCCTCAATTTTTTTATGACAGAATAATAAACATTTATATTCAAAGATTGATATATGATGAGTTGTTAGATGACGTATTGTTAAACCATTTCAACTAATATTGTTGCAGTCTTCCTTTTTTTCCCGTTTCAAAATCTGGGAGACGAATGGTTATTTCCTTTGCAGAACAAAAAATGTTAGAAAAAATGAAGAAGAAAATGATAGAAACACGACAATTAAATAAATTAAAAAAAAGGACAAACTCAGATTCTTCAAGTGTAAGATCATGTGAACCATGTACACTAGTCTATAACAAAGACAAATATAAATGTTGAAAATAATCTAAAACATACCTGATAAATTGTTATAAGACAAACTTAATAACTCAAGTGAAGATAAGTTGAAAATTGTCCGGGGAATGATTCCTGAAAGTTTGTTACCACTAATTCGTAAAGTCTTCAACCGTTCAAGTTTGCCCACCTCTAATGGAATGGTCCCTTCAATGAAATTATTATTCCAATCTAAGATCTCCAGCCTTGACATATTAAATAGAGACAGTGGAATAAATCCATTAAGACTATTATTTCGAAGATTTAGTTGCTCAAGTGAAGATAAATCTCCTATCCATATTGGAACATGCCCATCAAAGTCATTATAGCTCAAGTTGAATAGTTTCAATCTACGCAATTGAAATAACTCTTCTGGTATCTGACCATAAAAATTGTTCTCACTGAGATCAAGTTCAATGAGAAATGAGAGATTTCCGAGATATGGAGATATGGTGCCCTTAATTTCCATGCCAGCAAGATTCAAGGATCGGACCCTCCCATGATGTATATTGCATGTGACACCAATCCAATTGCACGGAGAAGAAGAGACAGACCAATTAGCTAAGAAATTGTTGGTAGTAACAAAGGACTTAAATGCAAGAAGTGCAGATTTATCAGTACTGATGTTTGTATCAGTCCAAACAAGGGAGGCCATGAAGCAATAAAGTAAGAGGAGGAAAACAAAGGGAGAAGGTTTTGCCATATCTAGCATATCAGACTCGTAAAAAATTCAAGCAAGTCTTATGCATTGAGCAGTTAACGCACGTCATTTTATACTTCTCCAATTCCAAATTAAGTCAAACTAACAAACAGTGGAGTTGCAAAAAGGACATCTTTTGTGATAAGATTACAAGGAATTCAACTAAAAAAATTAATTTAGCATGTTGAATGAAATATTTGTTGTCACATATTATTTGAACATAATTTTTGGTTGCATTATTTTATTTATAGTCAAGTCATAAAATAACATAAAATGTATGTTCCTAAGGAGAAGCTTTGTCTCTTAAAATTTTTCACTCCAAGCACCATAAAGTATTTTTTGTACCATGGTGTTAGATATACCAAAATAAATGTTTTAGAGTACCAGATACATATAAAAAATACTTTATGATTATGAACGTATCAAAAAATACTTTAAAGTGTTGCACGTATTTGAAATCATAATTTAGAGTGCTAAATGCATAACAAAATACTTTAATAATGCTAGATCCATCTAAAAAAAAATACTTGAGGGTATTGAACATTTAAAGTTTGATGGATATAGAATTCTAGAATCTATAGAATACTTGGCTATAATTTACTTACATTGAAATCAAGGCTTAAGGTATAAAAATACTCATAATCTATTACCAAAAGTTTATGGGTATTTATACACCTTAATCATTCAAATCAATATGTATGATTTTATAAGTCTGTAGTCAATTCAAGGTACTGATTGTATATTTTAATCCTTATGAATTTATCAAAATAAGCATCGGGTAGATAATTACTAGTAAATAAAGTCTGAGAGTTGGATATGTGATAGGAATTAGATTCGAATGA
The DNA here is from genome assembly GCA_006871305.1 of Vachellia collinsii. Classification (NCBI taxonomy): domain Eukaryota; kingdom Viridiplantae; phylum Streptophyta; class Magnoliopsida; order Fabales; family Fabaceae; genus Vachellia; species Vachellia collinsii. The sequence goes on along the minus strand of QFDD01000273.1, from coordinate 11,239 downwards.
AAACCCAAGTCTCTCCAAGTCACTAAGAAATTAAAAAAAAACCAAAGAAGAAGAAGCCAAGGTGAATGTGGGTCTCACCGCCAAGGAAGAAGCCAAGTCACTCGATCTCACCGCCTGCTTAATTACTCTCCACCATGCTGTCGATCTTGCCGTTATGGAAGAAGAAGTCAAGACAATGAAGAAGACAAAGACACCACGCTTCTCTCACCACGTTGTGACGACTCAGAGGGGGGAGGATGTTGCCGCAACTGTCGGCATAAGCAAATTTGGAGTTGGACAAAGGAAGATAAGGTTGATTGTGACTTTGTGAAGACTGAGGGAAGGAAGAAAGAGATTAGGGCTGCAAGGGCACTCATAGAAATTTCAAATTAGGCATTTTTATTTTTCTTTTCAAATAGTTTGGGCCCACCAAAAAAGTGAGGGATGTTTGGTGTTACTAACACAGTTGTTACTTTTGCCTTTTTTTTTTAAGGTTTATGATAACTTTTACACTTAAAAATATTTTATGGTGTTGGGTGTAAATTGGGCATAATTTCATAGGTATCTGTACATCTTAACCCTATAATAAAATATTTAACATTTATTTGGTTTCCTACTATAACTTTCTTAATATCTTACTATTTAAAATTTAATTTTGAGAAGCTAAAATAAAAGTTCTTTTCCTAATATCTTGTTGAAAAATAGGACTTCTGAAGTAAAACAATGGAGTAAATTAAAACTAAATAAATATTACAATAATTGTGAAGCTTAAAAAAATTGATTGTACATAAGAAGTCCACATATTACTTTTCATAATTTTTCTTTAATAAAAAGATTAATCCTGGGTTGAAAAGTTTAATTTGTATGGTTGTGGCTGTCAAAATAACAAAATGGTAACCTTTTTTAAAAAAAATAAAAAGAAAAAGAAAGGGCTCATTTCTATTTTTAAAAGATTATATTGAAGATTTTCTAAGCTAAAAGCATGAAAATAGTAAATTCATAGATTCAACTCATGAGTTTAACAATAATGCATCTAGTCATTCACCTCAAGTTAAAGGGTAGGCACATGGTGTGGTTGACTTTTCAAACATTAAAATCAAGTTGATGATGCAACAAATTGAAAGAGAAATAAAATTTCCAAGTGATAATGAAAAGGTTTAACCCTACAAGTGGTATCGATACCCCAAAAAATGCGTTAAGTGATAACATCAAGCTTTGTCTCTTTATGAAATATAGCTTCACACCTTGGATTTCTTTTTTTATTTTCGTTGCATTGCTTCATTTATGAATAGTGAACGTTGGTGGGAAGAAGCTTGCGTGGAACATTATGCCTTCACAAACAGAAATCTCAAAAAGTCTTTGGTCTTTTTGTAATGTTCATTTCATTATACATGACGTGCTTGACTTGGAATTGTTAAGAAACTGCTCCTAAATATCAATTCTTATATAAACATTTTATCATCTTGTTCAAAGAAAAATACCACCACTTAGTTGAAGTTAAAAATACACGCAAATAAATATAATTTTTATACATAATTAATATGAAAAGAATTAAAAGTAACGTTGTGCATAATTGTTATGTCTAAAAACAGAAGAGTCGCACAATATTAATGTCATATGGTGCATTCACTACACAATCGATTCATGATATAAATATTTAGTGAAAGGAACAGAAATTAAGAATATGCTCTTTTGACAATATTGTTGGGGACCTTTAATTTGAAACCATAGTTATGGCAGTATTTTTAAAGTATGTATTCTTGTATGTGGCAAAGGATTAGTACACCTTTTTTGTCTATAAACTATAAACTTTTGTAATAAATTGCTAATTTTAAACATTTATCCTTAAGCAAAGATTGAAGTAAAAATTAACCAAGAAGCAATAAAGATATTATTAATTGAAGTTTGAACCTTCTTATTCCAAAGCAGTATTGTAAGTATCATTTTTATGTTCCTTCCTCAACAATTGTCCAATTTAATTATTTCAACATTCTGATCATCTAGTACATGCTACTAAGCTAGCCCCTCCGTTTCATAATAAGTGTCACAATTTATTTACATTTTTCTTAATGGGTGTTATTTTCATATTTCAAGAAGATATTAAATGATTTGATTTATCTATTTTTCCTCTAATAATGCACCCATCATTTGTGGTCAAGCAATATCTATTTAAAGATCACTCACTAAAGCCCCTTGCAATGCCATGTAGACTTTTCAAAAATTAAAAGTTGTCTCCAACAAGAAATTGATGCAACGAAAGAGAAAGAAAATTATGTTAATGATGATAAAAAACTTTATCCTAATAGTGATCCGTTATTACATTAAGGACCATTTTTTTATTATCATTTTATTGTATAGTCATAGAGTAACCCATAAACTACGTTAGTGATGAAAAAGACAATTGTGTCTTTGTGAAGAATAGCTTAACTTCTTGGACCACATTTTCATTTTCATTGCATTATTTCATTTATATATGGCCAGTATTGTAGGCCATACATAGAGAGTACGCCCAAGAGATCGTTATTAGTTGGAAGAAGCTTGTGTGGATTTATTGTGCCTACCCTTCACAAATATAAGTAAATATTAAAAGTCTTCGTTCTTTAATTAGTTGGATGTATTATATCAAAAGTTTAAGGGAGAATTGGGGAAAAACCCCCATTAGAAAATTAATTGCAAAATCGGACCTTGCACATATATGTAACTAAGCTTCCACAATATGTAACTGAGTTTCCACATTATGTGCAACTGAACTTCCACATGTACAATTGAGTAGGTTCTATTTTACAATTAATTTCCTAATAAGAGATTTTTTTTCTCAATTTTCCCAAAGTTTAAAGTCACGCCATTTCACATGAAATAACTCAACCCCCTCGGGATCAAAATATAATTGTTTGGATCATAATATAAGTCATAAAATCACTCCATTTTTCTTGATTTTTGTGAGATGTTCTAAAATTATTTATATTTTAGAGCATATGAAGTGTGAGTGTGAGTGTGAGTGTGTGTATATATATGTATATGTTTCCCTATGTATATTTTTCCTAATAGTGATCCTCATGTAATAGTAATTTTTATATTCATAATATCACGTTAGTTTACCCAAAAGAAAATACCCCAATTGATTTAAAACCAAGGTTCAAAAAATCGGACCGGGCATTGAACCGGGTGAAACAATGGTTCAAGTGTTGATGGGTCAGACCGGGTTCAAGCCGGAGTTAGACCGGCTATATTAAAATAATATAATTTAGTAGATTATATTTTATTTTAAAAAAATTAATAGATAAAACCTATAATATTATTTCATTTTACCCATATTTTAAATTCTTAGAGTTTAATTAAATATCAGTGATAAAAAAATTGGGATGAAATGAATTAATTTTATCTTATGTCCTAATGCATAAATTTGTTTAAATAGAAAACAAAAAATAAAGACTAATTTTGTTACCATATTTTTTTTAAAAAAATTAATGAACCACACCATTCCACTTTGATTCCCTTATTTTAGTGTTTCTAGCTTTTTAATTTTTTTTTAAAAAAGGAGGAAAACCGGTTGAACCGGTTTGACCGGTTCGAACCGGTCACTGATTCAAATGGTCAACCGGACCGGATTAGGGGCCGGTTCACCGGTTTCCGGTCTGAACCGGTTGGTCCGGTTTTTTGAACAATGCTTAAAACACATGTAAATAGTGCAGCTTTTATTTTTTGCCTACAAATTTTATTTATTGTACGTGGCAAAAAGAATATGTATGTATTTTTGAATGTATATTTTTAAAACCACAAACAATCAATCTAATAATCCACCTTTTAAGCAGAGACATTGGACGAAGGGATAAGTATAACTTATTATTATTATTATTTATTTTTTGTTGGCAAAAAAAAGCATAACTTATTTTTATTTAACTTCTTTAAATTCTCTAAATTAGTTAACTAAATCTTATATTAAGAATCAGATGTATTATAGAAAAAAATTTCGATTTATGTCTTAGTTGTGTCAATTTTCCCATTGCCAAAAAATAGAGTATATTTTAATATCATTTAATGAAAATGGATCATCATATCTTCTACTAACTAATTGTTTTTGGATCAATCTATTCCATTACCATATTTAATAGATCTCTAAATGACTAGTCACCACTTTAACGAAGATAACTCTTATTCATCATCAATTTAGCAAAGTACACAAAGGGAATCTACCTTGTGGCTAAAGAACATCAGCATTCCATATAGCTAAAGATGAGGTCTTTTCTTGTTCTTATTTTTAACTATATACATTTTCCTTGATTTTAACAATGTCATAAAAGCCTGAATGGACAGAGTTAGAAAGATTAGCGTATCATAGTTTAAGCGTTGGAACGGTTGTGCCATCCGGTTAGCTGTTGAAGTAATAATTACATTAAAAATAATATAATAGATTTATAAAATAATCATGTTTGAAAAAACGTTATCAAATAATCATCAATCATCAATATATCTACTAAAAGAATTCCACCAAGCCATATATGAAAATGGCTCACAGTGACTCTACACTCATTTTACAGTTCATCAGTCGATCCACTGTATAACTGCATTAAAATTTTCGCCTCGGGCTTCTATCAAGCTGATTGTATGGTTAGTGTCATAATTTGGAGTTTGTGTTAGGCTCCACTCTATTTCAAATTTTGAAATTCAAAATATCGTAAGGGTCCGTTTGGATCAAAGAATCGATAGGAATAGAAAGAAATGGAATAGAACAGAAAGGAAGAGAAAGGAATTTTTTTTGACATGAGATATTTGGTATAAACCTAAATGGAAAATGATTTGATAGGAAATTTTTTATTTGGTTGGATTAAAATGATAGTAAAGTAGATAGGAAAATTATATCAAATGACCATATTACCCTTAATAACAAAATATGTAAAATAACATTTTAAAAAATCGATTAACAGTGCTCTCATAGGATAAGAACATCTCATTCGGATGAGGAGTGTCTCATCCCAATGAGACCTCTCAGAGAGCATTTATATGTATCCAAATACACTGGTGAGTATTAAAATTTTTTAAATGTCATTCGAATGGATCTAAACCCTATTCGAATGAGGTTTTTATTTTTTAAATACTCATTCGAATGCAATAAGTGCTAATTCGAATGACATATATTAGCTTTAATACTCATCTTCAGGCATCATTCGAATATGTAGAAGATGAGTATTATATTCAGATGATCATAAACTTCATTTTAATGTGATACATAAAATTATACTTGAAAAATAGTTCTTCATTCAAATGACCGAAAATCCTCATTTGAACGACATATAAATTTTAATACACATCTTGAAGCATTATTCAAATATCTAGAAGATGAGGATTACATTCGGATGAGCATACACTTCATTCAAATAAGTTCTGAAAAATGTATTTTAAAAAATAGTTATTCATTCGAATGCAGATTGGTTTCATTCGAATGAGTATTAAATATTTGAATACATATCTTCAAGGATCATTCGGATATCCTGAAGATGAGAGCCTTATTCAAATGAGATACATGGTTCATTCGAATGAATATTCAAAAATGTAATACTCAGCTTTAAAAATAAAGAACCTCATTCGAATGAGGTTCATATCCATTCGATTGATATATAAAAGTTTTAATACTCATTTCCAGAGTTCATTCGGATATGTTGAAAATAAGGGCCTTCATTCGAATGAGTTGTTAAGTTTATTCGAATGACTATTAAATATTTTAATACTTATCTTGAAGCTTCATTCGAATATGCTGAAGATGAGAACTTTCATTTGAATGAGCAAACTTTTCATTCAAATGAGCTTCTGAATCAAATACTAGGTCAATTTCAAATTACTATAACTTCTTCATTTCAACTCCAAATTTGACAAATGACCTATCCTTGGAAAGCCCTTTGTGTCTACTTTCAAATGAAACAAAAATAATTCCCAAACCTACTGTTCTGAAAGATATGATAATCACAGTGAACAACGGTTAGTGATAAAGTGTTAAATCTGACCACCAAGTTTCAAAATTTATATCTCCTCCGTATGAAACGCTTTGACATTGTTCTTGGTGTCTATGGACCACATTATGAGTCTAGTTTCATAGGAAATAGGTTTTACATCAATCGGTTATCTGGTTTGAGATATATTATCAAAATACTAAATATATCAAGAATAGAGCTAAACAGAGTTGCTACTGATTTTGTCATTTGAATGAGTTTAAATAACCTCTCTTTTATTATATCTTGCTTTGTTTGGTGGTTGTCTGCTATGACCATAAAAATATTACAAACCACTTTCAAGCGTTTTTTTTAAAAAAATTATCATAATATATTTATCAGAATAGCAGCGGTAGTTCCACTTGGATATGTTAGTTTGTAGTCTATAATCATGATTTGTTACAGGTTACAAACATCAAAATCTACATCATCCAACACTTTTTATGTTCAAAAAAGGAAGAAACAAAGTTTGAAAAAATAACACTCGTTTGCCCCTGTTTTTCGATCAAATTGAAAATGGCATTCTGAACCTACTTTAATTCATCATGATTTATCGATATGGTGGAGAAGCAATTTTTCTAGTGCATCTATCTGGGAGGGGCAAAACAATGCTGTCATTGGCCACCTCACGACAACGACGAAGATGGTAGAAACACAATGGCTACCAAAACAAGAAGAACAAGTATCTAGATATGGGCAAATGTATCTTTCAGATTTTCTTACGTATGACTGAAAATCGGTTCCCACCAAAAATGGTGGGAATCCATCTTCCCACGTTTAAAGGAAAATCAACTTCCGTTGAAAAATCAATTCCCACCTGTTCTACCAACCAAATGTTCGTCGCTAGTGGAAAATGAATATTTTTTATTTCCATCCTATGATTTTCAGCAAACCAAACGGGCCCTAATGCTGGAGACTCAATGCCATTGCCCTCACCTCGCTTAGGTTTTCAAATTTAATGCTCTCTCAGTCGCGCTCTCTTTCTTCTTCTTCTTTTCCCAGATGAAGATGAAGGATGTAACTGTTAAAACTGAAGGGTCTACAGACACTTCAAAGCGAAGTGTTGCTAATGAGGGGAACGCGAGAGGGATAGCAAGTACAGGCTCTTCTTCCTTGGCGGTGTAATCAATTCTGTCTTTGTCCTTGAATTTGGACTTTGCTTTTAGGTTAGACTTTGAAGGGTACTTCGTTGTCGTCAAGGGTGTGGGTCAATTTGCTCATGAGCTTGGTGTTTTGGAAAGGCTAGGAGCGAAAGCTAGTGGAAGATTTCGAAGACGAGACAGAGATCCCGTCCAACGATTTCGTCTCGTCCTACCTTTGGTCAAGTTTTCCCTTGTTTATTTTCTCTTATCTATTTCTTCTTCTATTTACAGAGCATCGAATTTGATAACCGCGAGTAGCTCTCTAGAGAGAGAAGCAAATGATTCGGAGTATGGAAGATCAGGAAGAGGCAGTGGTGGCCTTGATCAATCACCGCACCAGCGAAGTCCAGCATCTCCGGCAACGTGTTTCTTATTACACATCTAAGGTCCCTGATTCTATCCTCAGCTTCCTTTTCCGACATTTTTGTCCTGTCCATGAATATACTATCTTATAGGTTTCCCTCCGTTTTTTCTTCTTATTAGCTTGTGACCGTGTATGCTTTTGCTAGTGTAATAACTTCTGTTTTGCTTAATTAGAACACACTGCACTGGTGAAATATGTCTTTCAAATTGTGTTCTGTAGTATGGTGTCCTTCAAATTTTATTGTATGTTGGAGCTTTTATAGATATGCATAGCACCAATAAGTGATATCGCAAGCATAAGTTTTTTTTTTTTGGGATTATATAATCTACTTGGCAACTTGGCTATGAGAATAATCAGTTGATTAAACTTTTGGGAAAGATATGTGGCTAAAGGAAGTGGAAAAAAGATTACAAGACTCTGAATCTCAATTGGCTCACCTTCGAGGGCAAGCTAATATGTCAGCAGCTAGAAGTTACGTGGATGGTATAACAAAAACTGTGAAGCTGGAATGTAAACCAGACAGCCCCATCCATAGAATGAAGATCCTCCCATACTCCAGCATAACTCTAACCCGAAACGTTTTATTCCCGATGCAAAAAAAAAAAAGTAATCCCACCATCTTCCCAAAATATACCATTTCAAAGGACTTCGGAGTAAGCTTCAGTAAGTACTGATTCTGAATCCAGTCCATCACTCTCCAGTCCTGCAATTATTGGTCCTCAAGTAAAAGAGGAAAAGCCTCAAGAAGTTTCTACTGATGAGGAAGTCAATGAAATCAAGTATAAAGGCAGAAAAAGGGAGTTTGGTAAAGAAATTCATTTCTGATAATTTTTATTGCTATTTTTGATATATATATATATATAGATTGAGACTATTCTTGTTTTTATCTAGAATTTGTGCAATCTGTTGGCAAAAAAAAAAAGAATTTGTGCAATCTATTTTTTAACCCTTCATTTCAAGATTGTTGATGGTTGATATCGAGTTTCACACGGAATAATTTTGCTTTTCAGAGCATAAAAAACACAGTGAATTGACTTCTCTAATATGGAGTAGTACATCACCAAGCTCAATTCACTGTAAATCAAGCAGCCTTATCCCAAGTCAATAAAAGAGGAAGTTGCGTACTCTTGCTTTGTGTCCTGTGAATGATAATCTTTTTGCAACCAGGTAATGAAATTATTTGATTTCTAATTTTCCATGACAATTATGTATCTGCAATTTATTGAAACTTGAAAGTTGACTCATCACATTTTTCCAAGTTGATTTTGTTTCCACTTTTCCCCTACTCCTGCAATTGATTGCGTCAAGTTTGAGCTCTAAGGTTTATTGTCATTAACTGGTATTATGGGTTCTAACTAGGCTGTTAGTTTTAAAGTGAGGAAGCTTTTAGGTTATTGTCATCCGAAAAAAAAAACCCATAGTTTCATATAACGTTTGAAAGCAAAGTGCATTCTAGGATAGAACATACTCTTGGCTGTAAAAGTCATGCTTCTGGAGTGACTACTATCACTTTTAATTCTATTTAGAAGCAATAGCTAGGTAAGCTTATGTGACATAGGAATTTTTGCTATTTTTGGGAATGCTTTCAGTGCTTTGGACAGAGTGGCTAAGTTGTGGCGCATTCAGTTTAAAGGGTATTGGCTTATCATTTCTTTGTCTTTCATTTTGTATCTCTCAGTGTGTCATGTATCTTGGTTGAATTCTACTACTTGAAGATGCTTCCACGTAAAGATGCAAAGTCACGGGAGTGTACTCATGCAGCCCGACGGAACAGTGTGTTGAGGAATTTTTTAGTCAACAAGTCTTTGACTTATTTCACCTCCTCCACTTTTAAAGGGTTTCTATAGTCATGACTAAGGGATCATTGATTTCACAATTTCTAATGTTACAAGTCTATTTTAGGCAAGGAAGTTCTAATTTTGAGTACCAACATTTATGTGATTTGTTATATATTTTACTGTTTACTTTTGTTAAATAATCTGGATGCTTGAATATTTATGGAAGTTTAACTATTGCAGGAAATTTGGTTAAAAAACAAAAAAAAAAGCATTTCTTTATTTCCATATTGGAGTTTGTTGTTATCTAACAATAATAAAGTGGGTTTTTTCCAAATCCCATATTTGGATATGACTTTGCATTAGTGATAACCTTTGTCATTGTATATAATAGTTGATTACAACTTATGGTAACCTTCTATTGTTTTGACCTTTTTTTCACTCTTGCTATTCAATTGTTTGCTTGATAGGCTCTTATTAGAAAGTGACTTTTCTAGCTAATTATGGCTAATTTTTTATCTATTAAGTAGACCATGCTCTAATTTTTTTTTTATGTTCAATTGTATTTTGATTGCCTAGCTTTGGCTTTTCTTAAGTTTCGATGTGAGAGAGTATTACGTGTTTCATTAGTAAAATTTAATGGTTTGTGAAATCTTAATTTGTTTGACATGTTTAATTAGTATGGAAGGTTGAATTGTTTTTTAATTGAAATTAAGATGAAAGAATTTCAACTTTATACGAGCATTACAAAACATTGTAAAATATAATTAGTTTTCATTTGCTTTAGTTGTTTTTTAAAATTACAAAGATATATTTTAAATTAATGCATCCGTGCAACGCATGGGAAATACCCTCACTAAGAATCCTTCAGCGGCAACATTTGTCGCCGCTAAAAGCCAATACGTCGCCGTAGAAACCTTTTCAGCAGCGACAAAATGTCGCCGCCAGCTCGCTGCAGAAGAAGCTGTGGCCGAAGCTTTTGGCGGCGACATTTAATAGTTGCCGCTGAAAGGTAACATTCGGGAGTGACTAAAAGTCGCCGCCGACTGGAAGATTAGGCGGCGACTTTATGTCGCAGCTGAAGGGAGAGTGTGGGGCGACTATGTGTCGCCGCTGATGTATAGCATAGGCGGCGCCTTTGTCATCGCTGAAGGTTCCCAACACGGCTGTTGGTGGAAACGAAAGTCAAAATTTTCTTAAACCGTTCATATCATGTGCGATTTAGAAATATGACTTTCAAAACCGCATGTGTTAAGTACGATTTAGAAAGTAATACATTTACACCGCATATAAACAAGCGGTCTAAAAAATGAATTTTTGAGGTCTAAAAAACATTTCTTTTTATTGGAAAAAAAAACGTAATTTTCTAAACCGCTTGGAAGTTATGCGGTTTAGAAAGTAATAACTTTACATCGCATGTAAACAAGCGGTCTAAAAAATGAATTTTTGAGGAGGTCTAAAAAACATTTCTTTCTATTGGAAAAAAAACGTAATTTTCTAAATCGCATGTCTTTAGTGAGGTTTAGAAAGTCATATTTCTAAACCGCATGTATGGCATGGGGTTTAAAAAGTAGTACATTTAGACCGCATATAGACAAGCGGTCTAGAAAATGTCAATGTGAGGTGTAAAAAACACATTTCTTTATATTCAATTTTTTTTACATTTAAATAAAAGATCTGTAATATACACATGAATTTGAAGATTGAAAATTAATATATTAGAAATCAATAATGTTCACATGATTTTTTAACATTCTAAACTAAAAAAGGGAAAACTAGATTATTTATTAAAGCAAATTAACAATTTTATGGTAAGTACATGCATGTTAGTTAATATTGCTCCTGTTGCACTAAAGCAGCTAGTTGAACTGCTTTCTTTACTCCATTTGTTGTATCCTTTGCTCAAAATGTGCACGCTCTGACTCCATTTTCACACGCTCTTCTGCCATCTTTGCACGCTCTGCTTCCATATGCATCTTTTCTCGCTCTTAGAAT
>QFDD01000272.1:0-51407 GCA_006871305.1 Vachellia collinsii | reverse complement strand
GCAAATTATAACTTAAATATAGGAAATGCCTATTAAAATATAGGAAATTTACACATATGGGACTCCTTTTACCAATGCATTTGCAAGTCAAGTATAGATAATTACAAATTGAGTTTAAGGAATGTCAAGTGAATTATAATAAATTTACACATATGCAAAGAAAGTGTAAATAAGTAACATTTTGAAATCTCAAATTGATGCTTCCAGTATGATTTGCAATTTTGTATATTCAAAACCCTTGTTTGTCCTTTATATATTTTGAGAGTATTGTTATGGAATTTTTATTTTATTTGATATAGATACCTGTTCAATATTTCAAAATCTTAAAATTTTATAATAATTATTTATGTACTACAATTATAATTAATTATTAAATGATTATATTAATTATTTTGTAAAACTATATGATTATTAATTTAAAAATGAAATTAAAGAATAGAATTTAAAAAATAAAATTTTAAGAACTACTAAGGAATTAATTAAAATTGTAATGATCATATAAAAAAAGATTATAAGGATCTGATTAAAAATTTATGCAAATATAAGGACATGATAAAAAAATCATAGAGATCCATTTAAAATAAGATAAAATTATAAGTAGTGAAGAAGATCAAGGGCCTGTTGAAAAAAGAAGAAGATTAATTATTTGTTTATATCCATGGTATAAAATATTTTTCTAATTTACATATACCACATATGCATGTTAAAGGAGTTGGGTTAAACACCATTTTTACACAAGAAGTATCACCTTTGGAGCAATCATGCCCTGGAAATTTTTGGGGGTGCAATTAAGCCCCCAGAAGTATCAAAACAGTGGCAATGTGACCCTGAGGAGATGGAGACTAAAATGAATGTCTGCCACTTAATATTAATCTCCAAATAGGAATACACATTGGATAGGGGAAGTTCCACTTTTGATATATTTGTTGGATGTTGATATATTTGTAGGAATACACAATGGCATTACTGTGTTAGGTCAGAGTTGCTGCCTTCCATTAAAGTCGTAACAAATCCATCTGAGAGGCAGTGGATAGAGGCTCAGTGATAGTAGGGTTCATTGAAGAAGCAAAAAAGAAGCAATGGGTGACTCAATGATAATGTCCTTGACAACAGGAAGTAGGAAGAGGATCACACTTATCAAATGTCATGGTTGTGAGGTTCAAAACAAAGGTTTAGCGAGGATATGTCTCTATGGGTTATTGGCTCCTTTGTGTACTTCATGTACAAAGGTTAATTCAGGAAGGAGATTCTATGGTTGTTGGAACTACCAACAGGTGGGTTTTGTTTTTTCCTGTTAACACTGTAAATTATCCTGATCCACATTATGTTTCATTGGTGTTTCTAGTTTTGATATGAATGATGTGAATGGATAGGGAGTATGTGGATTTTTCCAATGGCGTGATGAAGAAATTGGTGATAGAGCAATGGAGGTGATAAACAAGTTTCTTGGGCATGTTGACAGGCTATATGATGAAAATATAAGGCTCAAAAGGGAAGATGATATTGGATTTGTTGATGTTCAACTTGGCACTGATTGGATACATTTGGAGATGGATAAAACTGGAAGAAGATTGAGGGTTGCATTTTTTGCTTTGTTACTTACCTAAGTGTTGCTTTTGTTGTATTATGGTTTGTTAAAGAATGTGTGACGTGGGATAGTATGTAGAGGCATTGAGAGTGTGGGGCTTTTTGTTTGAATTATTTCAAACATTAAGCATATGGATACTTATATAGCACAATAGTTACACCTATTGTTTAATACAATGGATGGCTTGTTATGCATTTGAGCATATACAAATGTTATTGAGGTCAAAATAACTTATTGAAACTATCAACTTAAACAATAAATTACTAAGTAATCAGAGTGAAGAAGAAATAAGATGGAAGCAATGGTATTGATTATTAAGTAATGTGACCACAAATTAACAAGTATGAAACATTAGAGATTCATTGATTACATAAAAATGGTTACATCATAAGTTTGTTGTACCCAAATTCTACATAGTCACAAACAGTAAACACATTAATGTTAATTGACCAAAAGTACAAAAACAACAATGCCATTGAATTTTGTCCATCTTTTTACAAAAACACAAAAGTACAAAAAGACCAATGCTATCTATTGTCATCCTCCTCTATTGGCTTTTATTGGTTGAGCCAATTAAGGTTTCATCCCTATGTGCTAGAAGCTGAGATATGGTCATTGAAGGTTGTCCTCTCCACATGAGCCCTTGTGGTGTGAATGGCAAGTCAATAGGTGTTCCACCAGATGATGAATGACTTTGAGATCGGACTTTTTGAGACCCCTAATTAGTTGATTAAGTAGACATGCTCCTTGTCATTCTCAATAGGTGTTCCTCATTAGTTGATTTAGTTGATCAAAAATGTGGTTTCAACATTTGCATGTTGATTCATATACTCCTCTACAGTTCCTTTGTTTAGAACAATCTTTGATGACATGCTAGGCTACAGATAATGATTTGAATCAATCAACAAAAGCCATTTAGCAAAGCATTTGAGTTAATCAAAAGAGCATTTTAGCTGGAAATTTGGCAAACATTTTAGCAACATAGAAACCATTTAGCATTTGAGTCAATCAATAGAGTAGCTGGAAATTTGGCTACACATAAACCATTTTGGCAACATAGAAATTTGGCTACAAATAAGGAATTTAGCATGATAAACCAAAGAGCATCATAAACTATAAATTTGGCCACACAACAACCATTTTAGCAATATATAAATAATTTTGCTACACAACAACTAGAGAGCTCCCAAAATCAAACCATGTTAGCAATTATTTTTTGAATAAATGGAAGAAGTACCATGTAAACCATTCTTCTAGATTCAGACTCAACCTAAACACCTATGCCAATTTCAGTTCAAGCCTTATAGAAAGTTCTGCCACCTTGAGGTTTTAATTGTTGGGACTGTTGTGTACCAATTGCATTGTTTGAAGATGCAGTGGATGTTGCCCTTTCTGTGTAGCCACTGGGGTAGTTGATTTTGGCTACTGCATGAATAAAACACTTTTGTTAATAATAGTGAAAATCAAAAAGTAAATAATAAAAGTTTATGGTATAATATACTCATTTTCAAACAAGTGGCTTTGTTGTGGCCCTGTTCTCAACATATTGAGCATTCTGAGTATGACCCTGTTTTGGACAACTTCTCAGGAGGATAAAATATGCTTTTACTCAACACTTTGGAGGGTATGATACCATTGTTTTTGCCGTTTCTTTCTTCAATGCTCCCATTGCCTTAAGGTTGTCCTTGAATGGTTCTTCATAAGTGCTCTATACACATGCGAAGAACTTCTTTTTCAATTCAACCCCCTCCATCTTTTGCTCCAATTAACATACATGTCTAACACACAACCTATACTTAGCTTCGGGTAAAACCTCAGAGACAAAAAATGTAACCCTTGCACATTTAACAACATTAGTTGATAGCCACACTACCCGTAAATTAGTTATAGGTAACTTTGCTTAAAAAAAATTAGAAAATAAACTCCTTCTGCAAATTAGACATAATAGGTATACGGTCCCCTCATTTTAGTTGCAGAGATCTTTTAAGCCATTCCAAAAGTCACCTCAATTATTTGTGCTCTCCTTCTGTGTCACTGCAAATGCGATAGAATATAGACCATTATCTGCATCTACTCCAGTGGCTATTAACATAATGCCTCTCAAGTTGCCTTTTAGAAAGGTTCCATCAATCTCTATGATGGGTTTGCAACCACTCTTCCAACCAGTCTATAATATAACTAATATGAAAATGTAACAACATAAAGTAACCACTAAAACAACTAACTAAATGTAACAACACAAATAACCTCCAGTTATTTGTATTCTCCTTTTGTGTCACTGCAAATGTAATGTGATACATACCATCATCTACATCTACTCTAGTCGCTGTTAACATAATGCCTTTTGAGTTGCCTTTTAGGAAGGTTCCATCAACTCCTGTGATGGGTCTGCAACCACTCTTGAAGTGTTGAAACATATATACATATGGCTAAACGCCCTTTTTCAAGAGCATCTTTGCTCATTTCAACACTAACATTTGACACAAGGTTAGAGGTCTTCAGCACATTACAGTAGGCTTCCAAGTTCTAGAACTCATCTATGTAGCTACCTTCCATCTCCTCCATTATTAATCTTTTTACTCTTTTGCACTTAAATATGTTTACATGCAACTTGAACTCATCTTCCACATCCTTCTTCATATTAGTTGTCTTGTGCTTTGGCCTCTTTTGCACCTTCTTCTTGGAGTATGATGCTAACCACCTAACAGTTGCTCTAGGGTTCTTAAAAACCCTATTGTAGCTGTGCTATGATCACATGATCTTTAATAATAAACTACGGTTGGATTCATCCTTTGATGCACAGAGTTGAAATGGGCATCCTGGTTCACATACGGCCTTAACTCTATAAGGTTCACTCTTCTTGAGCCTCAACTGCACAATCACATTAATTGTATACCTATTTATTGCAACAATCAACTTCTTATTTGCATATGATAAATCCACCATAAAAAATGGATACTCTTTTGGCTCGTTACCTTATTGTTGGCTTTCTAGATTGAATGAAGGCCTACTAGTGTTATCTTTACCAAACTCCTCATCCTCATACTCACTATCATCATCTCCATCATCAACTAAATCCTCTTTTCCTTCAGGGAAAAAGTCACTATCCTCATTATCAATGTCTTCACCATCATTGTCTTCACTCCCAAAGTCACTTTCACTCCCCATATCCCTTTCACTCACACTTAACCCATCAATCTCTCCATTGTCATGCGCAACATGTGCCAATTCAACATTGTCTTCACTCTGGTTTGTTTCTCTTAGACACTGTTGGGTTATCTGTCTCAAATGAGCTGACTTATCAAATCTCTCTTGCCAAAATGCATTATCACATACAACCTCATCTTCACCTGAAGCTGATTATTCACCACCATCCTTCTCAGTACAATCATATGAGTCTACCAATTTCACTTCTTTTCCTTTCACTTATATTTTCTTCTTACTCCCTCCAACCCCAATGACATTCTCATTGGATGGTGTAGGTTTAGGGGTGTGTGAATAACCACTTATTATAATTCACTTTGTATCTTCAACCCCTTTCTTGGCAGATTCCACTCCACCAAAAAGCTTTCTACATCAAATACATCATCGTCACCCCTAACCCCACCACTATTAGGATCACCACAGCCATTCCCATCCCATAACATCCCACCTAAACCCTATATGAATTAATCATAAACTAATCAACTCACACTAGCATACAAATGATGACATTGCCCATTCACTGTACAAATTCCTAAATAAACTAAAACTAACACACATATGACTTGAACTCAGAAATAAAAGATTTTCTACTTATTAATGGTTGTTGAATCTATGCTCTCTCTTATCGAAACCCATACACACCTTGATGTCACATGTGTTAGGATCAAGCGCTTACCGTTAGGTTAAAAAATTTGTTAGTTAGGGAGCAATTCTATTTCCTTAACCCTTAGTAGAGCAGACGTCTAAGCTCCATGGTTCAACTATGACTTAGCCCCCAATTGGGACTTCACCATGGGACAATTGCTGCTACACCTTGGCCAATAATCTCCCCCTCAGCAATTGTCCTATTGGGAATCAAACCCATAACTTTAGCTCTGATATCAATTATTATGATCAAACACTTATCACTAGGTCAAAAGCTATAACTGTTAGTTAGGTGCAACTCTATTTCTTTAAACCTCAATAGAGTAGACGCTCAAGTGCCATGGTTCGATATGACTTGGCCCCTCAACTGGGCCTCTGTCATGAGACAATTGTTGCCACACCTTGGCTAGCAATATCCCCCTTAGCAATTTTCCTACCGGGATTCGAACCCATAACCTTGGCTCTAATACCAATTGTTATGATCAAGCTCTTACCACGAGGCAAAAATCTATAGCTGTTAGTTAAGGTGCAACTTTATTTTCTTAACCCTTAATAGGACAGACGCCTAAGCTTCATGGTTCGACTATGACTTGATGCCTCAACTAGACCTCCGCCATGGGACAATTGCTGCCACAACTTGACCAACAACATGCACCATACTTGGCTTGCTGTAGCTCCCCCTCAAACATAGACCCCTTTTCTAGATGCCTTTTCTTTTCCAAATCGACTTCGACTTCCTGCAGCAACTTTAGGGCTTGCTTCTTTTTTCAATTCCCTATTCCATGTGTACATCTACATCATCTATACCTTGCCATGTATCCACCATCATGTAATTTTCAATGTTAGGGTGGTATTTTAACGGTCAACATTTGGTCTCTATCTCCTCAGGTAGAGTCGGGAAAATGGGCTGAGCTCATTGGACCGGCCCGATTAAACCCGTTTAAATCGAGGGCTGGGCCTGTAATTTAGTATAAAAAGGGGGGGTCGGGCCTAAAAGGGCTGGTGTGTTTAGGCCCGCCAATTTCTTTGTTTTTTTTTAACTTTAAACATTCTTTATTCTTCATATATTTTTCTTACCGTTTATCTAATGTATTATATTATAACAACTTTCTCTTTTTCTTCAAAATGTAAAACAAATCTTTTCAAGTCAAATACTTATTTTCAATTATTGTATGTGCTATATAAAGACAAACATAAGACACATATATATTTTCACTCCTTGAATCCTTATTCTTTCTAATTTTAATATCAAACTTGTTATGTTGTTTGTCACATACAAATTACTTTTTAAAGACCAAAATTAAAAATATATTGTTTTAACTTGATTTATTTGAATAAAGTGAATATATGTTAAACATACTTGTGATGCATGGGTTGACCCATGACCCGCGGGCTGACCTATAACCAACAAACTTAGGTGTTGAGCTGTAAAATTGGGGAATGAATGTAAACATTTATTCTATCATTTTATTTATTACATTAATAACATTTAAACATCTTCTTACTTCTAATTATAAATAATGTGACTACTACTAAAAACAATTTTCATGTCCAACTTTGACAAAGATCGAAAATGGTGGTGGTGATGATGGTGTTACGGATGAAATACTTGATATTTTTCACCTTGCTTAGTAGAGCCTTCTGAGCCAATTCCTAATGAAGCTCAATCAAATTCAATTATCCTTAAAATTGGAGATAGTGATGAAGAATGAAGTTTATGTTATATGATTTGTGAATTTAAGTTTAAGACCTTCAAAATATTTATTATTGTCGATGTAATTATTTAACTAATTTGATATGACTTTCTATGTTTTTGAATAAGGGAATTGTATTGGTGTTAAAATTAATGTTATATTTTTTTTAAACAAAAATGAAACTGGCTTCAGGCCCTCGGCTTGACCTCTCTAGGGCTGGGCTTGAGAAAAGGGTGGGAATTTAGGATTCCGGTCTAAACGGGCTGGCTCGTTCAGGCCCGAGGCTCTGTAAAGCCGGTCCTAATTCTCAACCTATCCTTAAGGTTACATTGCTATTGTTTTGAGACTTCTGAAGTTTAATTGGAGCCAAAAAACTTTTAGGACATAATTATTTCATAAGTAATACTTTCGACTGGTGATCAAGTTTTTTTTTGGGCCAAAGTTTAAGCCCTTTTATAAGAGCTGGCATTTGTAATTGTACCCACTGCCCACTCCACAGTCCTCCCCAGTCCGCCACACCGGCACGCCCTTGTCCTTCTCCTTCAAGGCCTGCGGTGGCGGCAAATTTCAAAAGTAACTCATTCCCTTCATCTCTCTACTGCTTCAAGATTGAGACAGGGATGGCCACGGAGGAATCGACCTCCCATTTCTGGAATCTAGGGGTTTTGGATGCCCTCACTGATGATTCCTTACAAGAGATTGTAGATAGCTACAATGGGTTCTGTGTCGCCGCGCAAACCCTTATCACTGGTGCCGGCGACCTCTCTGTGGGTTCCGAGTTTGTACGTCACATTCATGGCCTCATCAAACATGGGTTAGAGTCGCTAGTTCGGGATCACTTCCTTCAAGTGCTTGAGGTACAGAAAAAACCTTGGCTTTAAGTAACGAACTACATGCTGTCATTGGCTAGTTGCCACATAAAGGTCGAACTTTTAAATTCATTTGGTGGCAGGAAACATTTGAGAGAAATGGAGCGTCGAAATTTTGGAGGCATTTTGATGCTTACAGTAAGTTTGCGGATTTGAAGAAGAATAATGAACTTGATGTGAGTATATGTGAACCTTTCTGGATATTCTAAACTTGATTGATGAATCAGAACTTCTAGTCATTCATCTCAGAGTTGGTGCTATAAACATTTCAAACAGATTGATGAGGATGAAATTCAGCAAGTTTTGTGTGACGCTCTGGAAGAAATCTCTTTGGAGAAGCAGTATCAGGAGAAGTGCTTATTAATGTTAGTTCATGCTTTAGAATCTTATAAGGATCAGATATCTGGGGAAAGACGTGATTTCGAAGTAGGAAGAGATTATTTCGTCTCAAAATATCAATGGATGGTCTCCTCCGTTCTTATGGCTTCGCTCCCACGTCATTTTCCCGGTACATAAAATTTTTTAACTGTTAAAAGCTTATCATTTTCTTTTATTCCTTTTTTCTTGCCTTGTATGTTTATTCATTTTTTTTATGTTACCCTGTCATTATAAGTGATACTGCACTGGTATTTTAAAAGAAGACTAGAGGAGTTAAGTACAATCATGGATGAAGAGTGCAATGATGATTCATCTCAGAGTAAGGATGACATGGATTTAGATGAAAAAGGAAAAATCTGTACTAAGGTTGGTGCAATGGATGTTGATGATTGTTATAAGCACAATAGGTTCTCAGAAAACAGTAGATTGGTGAAGATCATTGGGAAGGTTGTTCTTGATCTTAGAAGTCTTGGATTTACTTCTATGGCTGAAGATGCTTATGCTTCAGCTATCTTCTTACTACTAAAAGTGAGCACATTTGCCTTCTCTTTGTATGTCCCCTGTTATGCATATAATGTTTTGCTGATGTTAATTTTTATCTGGTCTGAATGACAGGCAAAAGTACATGACCTTGCTGGTGATGACTTTAGGAATTCTGTTTTACAATCAATTAAAAGTTGGATACAGGTTTGTTTTGCATATACGTTCACATACATTTGACCTTTGCTGCTTATGCTTTGTAGAACCCATAATGCCTACCATGTGCCACATTATTCTTTCATTTGAGCTAGACATGACTTGTATCCCTTATATTGATTCCTCTTTAACATTCAATTACATACATGGCTATCTGTTCTCTGGTTAAATCCAATAATGTCCCCACTTGGACCTCCTTTGTCCATTTTAGCATGCCTAGCAATTCCAGCTAAGCATTTCCATTCATTTTACAATATCATTGTTTTCCTTATAGAATAAAATCATCTTCATCTCCAACATGATGTCGATGAATAAGTTGTGAATGATGCTTTTTAGTTAATTATTACTTTGAAAGGTAAAAGGTTGACTAAAAGGGTGGCCCATTGCACAAGGCTCCTATCAAGTGGGGTCTGGGGAGATAAAAGATGACTATTCAGTAGTAAGAGAGAACACATTTTGTAATGATTATATATATGCTTCTTCTGCGTAACAATAGTTTGGGAATATATACCCAGATCTGATTTTATACGAACAAGTTTGTATAGATTGTGTTAAATGTTCACTTTCTTTCTGTTTTTTTTTTTTTTGGTGATAAAATGTTCACTTTCAGACCAGGACATATTGGCTAGCCGCACCTAAAAATCTTCAGCCAAAAAATAATTTTTCATCTCAAATATGTTGGGTCTAGATTGTATTCTGAAGTGCAAAGCAAACTTCCATTAAACCTGTGGATTTGAATTATATGTATTAACAGTAATCATTGGTACCTTAGGTCAAGTAAATAAAAGGAACTAAGTTGAAGTCCCTTCTCTTTTTCTTGTTTTATGGAAAAAAGGAGCTAAATTGAAGTCTTAAAGTCGTTAATGGAGAGAGCTGATTTATGGTTGCTTGATAAATTTAAATATGTTGGATTGGGGCTGTTACTGTGCAATATCTTCATATCAATATAGTAAAAATTATCAGCTGGCTATACTGGTTTGTGCTGATAAATAAACTCCTTTAAAACACTGACTTATTCTTCCTATAACTGGTGTCATATTGTGCAGGCTGTACCTCTGCAGTTTCTGCATGCCCTTCTTGTCTATCTTGGTGATTCAATTAGTTATGAGAGTACTTCTTCAGGTATTAAATCACCTTTGGCACCACAGCCAGCTTCATGCTGTCCTGGAATTGATGCTCCATCTGAAGGGCTTGTTAGATGGAAGTTACGGCTGGAATATTTTGCATATGAAACACTGCAAGATTTAAGAATAGCAAAACTATTTGAGATAATTGTTGATTATCCCGAGAGGTAGTTCATTGATTGCAATTTTCTATTATGTAACTCTGAATTTAGTGCATCTTGTTTCTTGTTTGTGGCCTAATTTTAATAAATTGAACTGAGGTCAGCACTCTTAAGCTGTAAACCATTGAATACCTATTAGGCTTTGGTACAAATTTGTAAATGCTTTTTTGTGGCTGCATCGCTGATTGAACAATGATGCGATTTTGATTGATATATTCTGTCCCCTGCTTAATTTATTTCATTATTCTAGTCAACATTGGAAAAGTTTAGATAGTGACAATAAGCACTATAACCATGTGATGTACAACTTAACTTTAGTTAATCCTTACCAAACTTGCTGGTATATGGTTAATTTTTCTGAGTACTTATCTTCCCTTGTCTCTGGATATGTGTAGCTCTCCTGCAATTGAAGACTTAAAATCATGTCTTGAATACACTGGGCAACATGCAAAGTTGGTGGAGTCATTTATTTCATCCCTACGTTATCGCTTGCTTACTGCAGGCGCTTCAACCAACGATATTTTGCATCAATACGTTTCAACTATTAAAGCTCTAAGGATAATAGATCCTGCGGGTGTTTTTCTTGAGGCAGTTGGTGAACCAATAAGGGACTATTTAAGAGGAAGGAAAGATACTATAAAGTGTATAGTGACTATGCTTACAGATGGGACTAGTGGAAATTCAAGTGCATCAGGAAATCCTGGAGATAGTCTTCTTGAAGAGTTGAACAGAGATGAAGAAATGCAAGAGAATGTTGGCACAGATGATGACTTCAACACTGATGATAGGCAAGCGTGGATCAACGCCTCACGGTATATGTATATATTTAGAAATCGTCAATAGTGGTTGGCTGTTTTTTTAATTTTTCACACTTTTTTTAGATATTTAGTCTATCTTTTCTGGTTACCATACCTTTTTTTGTCCAAAAATCATGCTTTCTTTTATTCTAATAAATTTTCCCTTTTAGCTGGCAGCCTGATCCTGTGGAAGCAGATCCATTAAAGGGTAGCAGGAACCAGAGGAAGGTGGACATTCTTGGGATGATTGTAGGAATAATTGGTTCTAAAGACCAACTTGTTAATGAATATCGAACTATGCTTGCAGAAAAGCTGTTAAACAAATCTGATTATGATATTGACTCAGAGATACGTACTCTGGAGCTTCTTAAGGTATGTAGCTAATTTGATATTCCTGTGTTGTTTGACTGAGTCTGAAGATGCTATGTTATTGTATTTTTCATGCATTCATTTTTCATTTTTAGCATGTCTATCAAGACAATGAATATCTTTTTCTTTCTGCAGATTCAATTTGGAGAGAGCAGTCTACAGAAATGTGAGATAATGCTCAATGATTTGATTGATTCAAAGAGGACCAACGCCAACATCAAAGCTACCATAAGTCAGCAATCTCAGACAAGTACTTTCTAAAATTCATATTGTTCCGTGTTTTTTTTAATCATTGCTACATACAAAGTGTGATTATTATTTGTCTTATTTCTTTTGGCTAAATTTGTCAATGCTCTCTCAGGTACTGAGATGGGAGACAATGCAATAACTATGGATGTAGTTTCAGCCACTATTATATCTTCTAATTTCTGGCCTCCAATACAGGTTTGCAGGAAATTATAATATTTTTAAACCATAAAGAATGCAGCCCATTTCTTAAATTTCATACAATGCACGAGGCCCACATCTATTTAACAATAATCTAAGATAACAAGAGAAAAAAGTGATCGATTCATATATTGATATTAAACATGTCAGTTTGCACTGCTTATATAAAGGTTTAGCCATATGACTTGTTTCGCAAACAAAATGAATTTTTTATGGTAGATTCTTTTGATCGTTGATTATACATGTCACTTTATGCAGTATTTTATTAATTTCTTCTGCCTTGAAGACTTTATTCAATTTTAAAGAATCACTTTGGTTTGATATTACTTATAATTATAAGTATTGTTCCAAGCATAGTATGTTATTTGACCTATGATCAAGTCCTTCCAGTCTGATAAATTGTATTATTCTAGGTATCTGACAGTTTCAAATGTTTCCCTTAGATACTTTACATGTTGTATGATTAACCTTAAAAAGGCTTGCAGGATGAGCCTGTCAACCTACCTGGACCTGTTGACCAGCTACTCTCTGACTATGCAAGTAGATTTCATGAAATCAAAACCCCCCGTAAGCTACAGTGGAAGAAAAGTCTTGGTACTGTCAAGGTAAGTCAGTTGATATCTTTCTTGAGAATTTTGTCTGTGGTTATAATTTAGGAAAAGTTTTGAATTTATTGTTATATTGTTACCTCCCTGCCTTTTGCCTTTATATGTTTGTCTTGGTAAAAGATTGGGCCAAGTTTAATTGCACTTGATAAATTTGTTAACTTCGTTGTGTTCAATTTTTCAGCTGGAGTTGCAGTTTGAAGATAGGGTAATGCCATTCACTGTAGCTCCTGTTCATGCATCTATCATCATGCAATTTCAAGATCAAACGAGGTATACATTGTAATTTGCTGATGCATCTATTCCTTTGTTTTCTTATGTGATATAATTTTATACCCTTTATTTTCAGTTGGACTTCTAAGAACCTTGCAGCAGCTATTGGAGTACCAATGGATGTATTAAATCGGAGGATAAATTTCTGGATAAGCAAGGTGGGTCTAATAGACAATTGATAATACTCTTACTAGCTTACTTTAGGCTTTAGTAAATACTTTTTATTTTCGGTTTCATCCAGAGGGTTTGAAGTATAGACTTCTGCCCACAACTCATCTCATCTTTAGCACATCAGCTAGCGCCTCAAGTAGCTAAATCAATTTTTTTTTCTTTTCTCTTTTTGGCTACTTTTCCTAGCTTCCATTTTGCAAATTTACAAACTTAACCGTTCAACCCATGGTAACTTGTCATGAATTACTGTTCATATTAATTGCTGGTTAATTGATATTATAACTCAGTTTTGATCAGGTTGCTAAACTGCTGATGGATTCTCTTGCCAAATTTTATATATGTGATTTTTCTGATTAGAAACTACAGAAGCCCAAGTTTAGGAGTGAAGATGGAAATAATTTTTCTTTGCCATCTTTATTGTTTTCAGGGGGTCATTGCAGAGTCTTCTGGGGCTGACTCTTCTGACCATGTATACACCCTTATGGAAAAAGTGGCTGACACAAGTAAGAATGGAGGCAGTGGTGGTGGCTCCCAAGAACTTGTAGGTGGTGATGAGGAGGAAGATAGATCTGTGGCCTCAGTGGAGAGTCAACTTCGTAAGGAAATGACAGTATATGAGGTATGTGAAATAACCATTCCCTACTATGTGTGAATGGTAATATCTCCTTGTCAGATTTTGAAACCTTCATTTGGATTCTGATGTTACACACTGCTGACCCGCTTTCTTATACACAGTTATTTAATATATGCTGGTTTTATGGGCTTTAGTACTTGAACTCGGGTTATATAGAAACGGGTTCTTGCATTCACCACAGTAGGGAGAAATATTCAATGAAAAGTACAGTTAGAAAAAAAAGGAAGTTCCTTCGTTAAATAAAACCATTCCTGTAGAGCTTAAAAAGATCACTAATTTTGCCAATGTAATTGTTTTTTAACCTAAGTGATGCTTTTGACTAGCTATGCAAGTCTCTCTTCAGGTTTGAATGCAAGTAAACTATTGGCATTCAATGCATATGAGTAAAGGCATCTAATTATTATCATTTTGTTAACGCAGAAATTTATCATGGGCATGCTCACAAACTTCGGTAGCATGGCATTAGATCGAATTCACAATACTCTCAAGGTAAGAATACTTTGTGTGAACAGAACAAGTGTCTGATTTGATTGGACTATACCAAGTTAGCTATTGCTCCTATGGTTTCTTCCCGTTTGGAGCCATTCTTTTGACAACAATGATGCTCAGTTAGATTCATCCATATCTTACTGCTGCGTAGATGTTCTGCATTGCCGATCCGCCTTATGACAAGTCGCTCCAGCAACTTCAAAGCTTTTTGTCCGGCCTAGTCTCTGAAGAGAAATTAGAGCTCAGAGATGGCATGTATTTTCTTAAGAAGTAATGGGCTGATTGAATTGCAATCAACCTTTTGGTCAGAAGCTTAAAAGCTAATAGGTAAAATTTTGCTAACCAATCCAGAAACAAGATATATCTCTGTGAGAACTATTACTAATTTTCCTCTGCTTACCTCCATCACCTCCACAATTTCAAACTCCAGACAATAAGTTAATAAAGATACGAGTTTATGACTGTCTTTGATTATTTCAATTGATCCTTTGCAGATCTGTGTCTCTGTCTCTCCTTATACATAAAGAGAGGAGAGTGATATTTTAATTGCAAATAAGGGTGAAGATGTGAAAACACCAATGAGCTTTTTCCCAAAGTGAGTTAGTACTATATGCTCTTTAAAGGTCAAAAATACTCATGAATGTTGAAAATGGGTGTAAAAGTGCCAGGACTGTTGAATATAAATTAGCATTGTTATCTTCTGTGATAGGGCTTCTACTATTTTTGCATATGCATATGTAACAGTATTGGGTTATATTTAACGGTTTGACATTTTCGCTCATATTTTGAATGATCATGGGTATTTTTTGCACCTTCAAAAAATATATCGCGTCGGACGCACTTTTAGTAAAAGCTCATTGATATTTTTGCTCCTTAACCCTTTAAACAAAAGATTTAAATAGTAGGTTTTTTTAGTTTCATCTGAAGATGATCTATAAGCTTTGATCTACACAGGAGCCACGCACCATGAGGAACGTGCATACCTGTGAACCTGTCATGGATTGGTATTACTGTCATCATAAAACACGCGGAAGTGATATTTCGTTTTGAAGGGCTTGAACAAGTGAGCAACTGATTGGAGCATGGGAGAGGCGTTGGTTTTTTCTGTATAGATATTTATTGTCTCTGTAAATCTGTAAAAATGGTCAGATCCTGACCCTTTCCCCTAAAGTTCACAGTTCACATGTTGAAAATTTTTGTATGGAAATGTTTTAAATTTTGAAAAATTTGCTTGAAGCTAAGACAGAAAATTTGACCAGGCAAACACTGGATCTTGAATTGTGAGTCTTAAAAATTTGAAATTAATGAGGTGATTCAACATCTGTTGAACGTTTATATTAAGCGTTAGGAAACAAATCACTGACGATAAAAAAAGGGGGGGAAAGGACAAAAATATCTTTAAAATAGAGAAAAGGTAATCAGATTGTCCAATATTCCATGCTGGACTGGCTGGATCATTTTGGGATATTCAAATGTTGTAAAAGAAAAGCCCGACAATGCCATTGAGTTAATAGAAAAGGTAATATATGGGTGATAGGAATTTTGCTTTTCTGAATTTCTTAAACTGAAGTTGATATTCAGTATATTAAAGTTGAAATTTGTGAAACTAAAGTTTGAAATGGTTTTTCAAATTAGAGTCCATATTTTGCCAATGGTGCAACAGTTCTTCATTTGCTTTTTGTAAATTTCCTAAATTGAAATGGCTATTCACTGAAGTTGAAATTCATGAAATTAAAGTTGGGAATTGTTCTTCAAAGGAGAGTTCATATTTTTCTAAGGGGCATTGTCACCTTTTTGCAACATTTTAATACCCTAAAATGGGCTAATTGATTTGATAAGATTACTCTTATTGAGCACCAGATTTGTCTTTTCTCTATTTTGAAGGTATTCTTGTATCATTTTCCCTAAAAAATGGTTGAAAACATTTACTCTTCATATAAGTGTCTGTGTAATTTTTTTTTCCAAAGATGTCTCAGTTAGTTTTGAACTTTTACCAAACATTTAAAACACTCTTAAAATCAATTTATATTTAATGAAGTATATGAGGGGGATTTTTTATTAAATAAGATATACATGGATAATTAATCTCTTATATAAGGATCAAGAGGAGGCTCCCTAAATTCTTCTTCATATATGGTATGTCTAAAAAATGATTTTGAGCCAAACCAGTTTGTAGCCTAGCTTGCAAGCTCACACACGGACGTGCTCCAACAGAAGGTTGAATGGGTAGACACTAGAGGGACACATGGAAGCTTTCTAACAGATCAAATTCACTTCCCATATTCCCTAGATTTCGGGGTAGACGGTTATATCAACAGATCTAACATCATTATTACGTTTCCAGAGACGGGTAGACAGGCGACAAAAGATGAAAATCTCTTATATATACGAGTTCCATTCCACATGAAAGGGACCCTTTTTTGCATTTTGAAATATCCCTATTATTTCCTCTTGTATTCTACAATTTTCCCAGTTTTCCCACACTTCATATCACTCAAATTTTATTGCATTCAAACAAGTTTATGAATACAATTTTAATCGTTCGTCTTACATTAAATTCATTAGTGTCTATATTTCTTTTTCCACTGTTGTGACCCAAAACCCCTTTTGAATTATTATTTCACTAAAATTTTCTCAAATATATATAATATAAGGGAAATTTGGGAAAAAAAATCATTCATTGAGGAATTAATTCGAAAATGAGACTTGCTCAGTTGTAAATGTGGAAGCTCAGTTGCACACGTGAAAGCTCAGTTATATATTATAAAAGTCAGTTGCATTTATGTGAAAGGTCTCATTTTGCAATTAATTCTCCAATTTGGGGTTTTTTTTCCCAATTCTTCCTATATATAAAATGGAAGATGTTCATCAAAAGGTCTTCATTCTTTCATTACCAAATAATTAAAACGAGGGAGTGCTAATTTTTTCTTATTTTTTAATGATAGAAAATAGACAAAATTAAAGAACACTAATATAGATATCTACAAATTATTCATTAAAAAAAATTCTTGTATTAATATTGAGATTTCAGTTGCATATATACCATTTGATCATCACGTTATTTTTCTACAATTGCACATTTAATACAAAACAATTTAAATTATTCTCTTGGGATATTTGCTCATTTGGTCAATAACGCTTGAGGTTGCCCTTCATATATCGGTTGCCAATAACCAATAAGTTAATTAAATTTAGATTGGGAAAATGCCAGAAAAAATCAAAAAGAAATAAAGGTACTACATCATTTAAAATCCCATAGAGATGCTAGGGCTCAATTTGTCATTTACAAAGTTTAAAGGAAATCACCAAAATGCCCTCCTGTCATTAACAAAGGAAACTGCTCTTCTCTCCCATGCACTCCTCTACTTACTCATTCAAATGATAGCATAACTTCATTCGAATGATGATTATATATCTAATACCCATCTTGAAGCTATATCTAGAAGATAAGAATGTTATTCATATGAGGATAAGAAAATATTCAAATGAGCTGCCTTCATTATAGATGAAAAATGGTTCCTCATTTGAATGATAATTTGGATTTATTCGAATAAATATTAAATGATTCAATATATATATATATATATATATGAAAGGCTCATTTGGATATCCAGAAGATGAGGTCTTCATTCGAATGAATAAGTGAGTTCATTCGAATAAGCATTTAAAAATTTTAATACTCATCTCGAAGATTCATTCAGATATCTAAAAAATGAGGTCTTTATTTAAATGAGTAAGTGAATTCATTCGAATGAGAATTTAAAAATTTTAATAATCATCTAAATGGTTCATTCGGATATCCAGAAGATGAGACCATAATTCGAATGAATAAACCCTGCATTCGAATGAGCTGCAAATTCAAATATCTGTAACTTCTTCATTTCAACTCCAAATTTTGTAAATAATATATCCTTGGAAAGCCATTTGAGTTTATTTTCAAATGCAAGAAGAATCATTCTCAAAAATTCTGTATTCCAAAAGATATGATAGCCAAAGTAAACAAAGGTTAATGATAAGGCGTGAAATATGGCTATCATATTTCAAAATTCATATCTCCTTCATATAACCCTTTTAGAGCTCATTCTTGGTTCCTATGAACCGCATTGTGAGTCTAGTTTCATATGAAATAAGTTTTTTGTCAATCAGATTAGTGGTTTGGAAGATATGATCCAAATACAAAACATATGTCAAGCTGAATGTGGAGTAGAGCTGAATAGATATACTGAAATATGATCCTCATTAGAATAAACAATATTCTTCATTCAAATTGGTAAATTTCATTTGAATGAGAAGATACTAATATTAGTTGAAATAAACATGCTCATTCGGATGACAAGTAATCTTATTTGAATGGCATATGATAATCAATATTTATAGTTGAGAGAAATATACTTCATTTGAATGAGTAAGTAAGTCCATTTGAATAACAATTCCAAATTTCAATATATATCTCAAGTTCTCATTCGGATGTCCAAAAAATGAACACTTCATTTGGATGAAGAAAGGAAATATTTAGATGAGCTCTTGAAAAAATGTTTGAGAAAAAGCCCTTCATTCGAATGACATTATGAGTTCATCCGAATGACAAATAAATATTTAATACCCATCTTCAAGCCTCATTCTGATATCCAAAGGATGAGAATAAGAGAATATTTGAATAAGCTACTAGAAATATATTTGAAAAAGAGTTCTTCATTCAAATGAAAATATGGGTTCATTTGAATGAGTACTAAAAGTTTTAATACGTATTCGAAAGCTCATTTGGATATCCAGAAGATAAGGTTTTTATTTGAATGAGGTTGCAAAAATTTCAATGCTCATCTTAAAAATAAAGGTTTTCATTTGAAAGACTAAATGGGTTCATTCGAATGACAATAAAAAATTTTAATACTCATATTAAAGGCTCATTCAGATATATAGAAGATGATGTCTTCATTTAAATCAGTAAATGGGTTCATTTGAATGACATTTGAAAAATTTCAAAATTCATCACACAGGTTCATTTGAATATGCTGAAGATAAGACATTCATTCGAATGAGCAAACATTTCATACAAATGAGCTTCTGAATCAAATACAAAAATCAACTTCAAATAGCTGTAACTTCTTCATTTCAACTCCAAATTTGACAAATGACACATGTTTAGAAAGCCCTTTAAGTCCTCTCTGTAATATAGTAAGAATGAAACCAAAGACATTTTAAGTAGGGAGTTATGATCAAATAAATAAAGTTTGGTTTGGAGTGCAGAGCAGATTTAGAGAATCAATTTTGTTCATTCATATCTCTTTAATATGAAGCTCTAACATCATGAAATTGATGTCTATGAATCACTTTTTAAGTTTAGTTTTATATAAAACAAGTTTTACTTCAATCAAGGTTGTAGTTTGGAAGATATGATCAAAATACTGAAGACGTGTTAGTCTAGACGTGAAACAAAACTAAACAGAGTTTGCTGAAATTTGATTCTTATTTGAATGGGTAAATAGGTTCAGTTGAATGACTTATGAAAAATTTTAATACTCATCTAGAAGGTTCATTTGAATATGCTGAAGATGAGACCTTTATTCAAATAAGAAAACTTTTCATTCGAATGAGTTTCTGGATCATATCTTTAAGTCAACTTCAAATAGATGTAATTTCTTCATTTCAACTCCAAATTTGACAAATGACCTATACCCAAAAAGTCCTTTAAGTCTTCTTTGTAATGCAGTAAGAATTAGATCCAAAGAAATTTTAGATAGAAAATTCTAGAAAGCCCCTTAAGTCCTCTTTGTAATGCAGTAAGGATTATATCCAAAGAAATTTTAAGTAGAGAGTTACAGAAAGCCCTTTAAGTCCTCTTTGTAATCTAGCAAGAATCAAATCCAAAGAAGTTTTAGGTAGAGAGTTCTTTGGATCTGATTCTTGCTACATTACAAAGAGGACTTAAAGGGATTTCTGTGCATAAATCATTTGTCAAATTTGGAGTTGAAATGAAGAAGTTACATTTATTTAAAGTTGACCTAAAGATATTGATTCTAAAGCTCATTCAAATGAAATGTTTACTCATTCTAATGAAGTTCTCATCTTCAGCATATCAGAATGAACCTTTGAGATAAGTATTGAAATTTTTCACAAGTCATTTAAATGAACCCACTTACTCAGTTGAATGAGGATCAAATTTCAACAAACTATGTTAAGCTCTGTTTAACATCCAACTTGATATATCTTTGTTATTTTGATCGTATCTATCAAACCACTACTCCAATTGATGCGAAACTCTTTTCATATGAAACTAGACTTAAAAAGCGGTTCATAGACATAAATTTCATAATTTTAGAGCTTCATATGGAAGAGATGTGTACATATATATTTGAAGAAAGTTGATGCTCTAAATACATTCCAAACTAGACTTTATTTACTTGATCATAACTCTCTACCTAAAATGTTTTTGGATTTGATTCTTGCTGCATTATAAAGATTACTTAAATGGCTTTCTGGGCATATGTAATTTATCCAATTTGGAATTGAAATGAGACGAAAGCTTTTAGTTTTTCTTCATCAGCTATTTCCTTTATAAATGATAAGAGGGCATTTTTGTAATTTCTTTTAAATTTCGTAAATGACATATTGGCTCCTCGCACCTATTTGAGATTTTGAAATAACGTAGCACCTTTTTGTCCTTTTGCATTTTTCAAATTCTTTTTCTGGCATTTTCCCATTTAAATTTATATTTGAATTTTAATTTTTATTAAATAATTTATAATTTGTTAAATTCATAAATAATAAATGGGAAATTACTATAAGGTCTCAAATAAGATAATTAATATCAGTAAGGTCACATTGACAACTGAAGCAGCTACCATTAACAACCTCCGAGGACCTTACTGATATTAATTCTCTTATTTGAGACCCTACAGTAATTCCCCTATAATAAATTATAAATAGGGTAAATGTTTAAAAGTATTATTTATCTTTTGCGAAAAGAGCATCCACTATTATAAGCAATTTTTGGGTGCAAAAAGACACAAAGATTCAAAAACGAGTCTAAAATGCAACTGACATTAACCTTGACTAACACTGTTAAATCATTTTTTTAAATTCATCCAGGCCACTTATTGTTTTAGGGTTAGTTTAGAGTTAAAAAAATGAAAAGAATTTTGTGTAAACATTCAATTTTTTATAAGAATTTCAAAAATTAAGATTATTTTTTAAAATTCATCCATTTGGAGTTAGAAAAGGGGCACATCTTGTTTAAATGTTAGTTTATGGTCAGAAAATAAAAATTTTCACAATCTCAAAATTTTAGGTAAAAACCATTAAGGTTTAAAATTTCTTGAGAATTCTAGAAATTAAGATTATTTTTTAAAATTCATCTAGTCAAAAAGGCTATATCTAAATAAAAGACTAAATATTTCAGGTTTATGATTTAATGGTGTTAGTTAAAATTAACATCTGTGATATTTTAGGCCTGTTTTTGAATCATTATGTGCATTTTTTTACCTAAAAATTGTTTTTTTTTTGTGAACTGAAAAATTGTCTATATGTGAAATGCTCTTTTCGCAAAAAATAAAGGATAGTTTTCAACATTTACCTTGTAAATATTGTATGTATTATTTATATACTCCATATGCGAGCATTATAGAGAAGAGTAGTTTTCATAGTTAGTGACTTACCGTTACATATTTATATGATACCAGCCAAAGTTTAAAACAAAGTTAGAATAAAGTAATAATGTGAACGTTACCAATTCAAAATTCAAATCCGAAACTTGTATCATTTCATCTGCATCTGCAAAGATGATCGTCGAAGAGACAAATCCACAGATAGCGATGGCTGCCGAAGAAGGGTATATGCAGCAGCTCAGATCTAGAGCAACAGAGCTTCTCCTAAGAGAAGAATGGAAGGAATCCATCGAAGCCTATTCAAGCTTCATCACTCTCTGCCAAAAACAAATCTTCCACGCCCAAAACCATTCAGACTCGGATCAGCTTCAAAAGCTGCTAAAATCCCTCTGCTTAGCCCTTTCAAACAGAG
Organism: Vachellia collinsii; assembly: GCA_006871305.1. Classification (NCBI taxonomy): domain Eukaryota; kingdom Viridiplantae; phylum Streptophyta; class Magnoliopsida; order Fabales; family Fabaceae; genus Vachellia; species Vachellia collinsii. The sequence continues at coordinate 29,247 of QFDD01000272.1, read as the reverse complement.
CCGAAGCAAGGTCAAGATTGAAAGAGTTTCACTTTGCGCTGGAAGATTGTGACTTAGCTTTGGAAATCGATGGGACCCATTTGAAGACTTTGATCTGCAAAGGTAAGATATTGCTCAATCTCAATATGTATTCGATGGCTTTGGATTGCTTCAGAGTCGCTCTTCTTGATCCCCAGGCTAATGGGAACTCTGAAAACCTAAATGGGTATATCGAGAAATGTAAAAAACTCGACTTTCTCTCCAGAACTGGAGCTCTCGATCTTTCCGATTGGGTTTCAAATGGATTTCAAGGGAAGTCTCCAGAACTTGCAGAGTACATTGGCTCTGTGGAGATCATGAGATCTGAGATCAGTGGGCGTGGGTTGTTTGCAACTAAGAACATCGATGCAGGGGGATTGGTTTTGGTCACAAAGGCAATGGCGATGGAGAGGAGTGTATTGGGAGGGAAAGATCTAAGTGAGGAAGCTCAGTTAGTGATGTGGAAGAATTTCATTGATGAAGTTTCAGACTTTGTTAGAAAATGTCACAGAACAAGCAATCTGATAAGCAAATTATCAAGTGGGGAAGATGAAGATTCACTTGAGGTTCCTGATATAGCTCTGTTTAAACCAGGAACAGATCTGAAGAACAAGAGCAACCAACCAAGTGAGACTGAGAAGATTGATATGGGTAAGTTACTAGCCATATTGGATGTGAATTCTCTAACTGAAGATGCAGTTTCAGCCAATGTATTAGGGAAGAAGAAGAACAATGATTATTATGGTGTTGGGCTATGGCTATTACCTTCCTTCATCAACCATTCATGTTGCCCCAATGCAAGGAGATTACATGTAGGAGACTATCTGATAGTTCACGCTTCTAAAGATATAAAAGCCGGTGAAGAAATTACCTTTGCCTATTTGGATCCACTTTCTTCATTGCACAAGAGGAAAGAGATGTCAACGACGTGGGGAATCCAATGTAGATGTAAGAGATGTAAGTTTGAGTCAGAAATTATGAGCAAACAAGAGATGAGAGATATTGAGATTGGTCTTGAGAGAGGAATGGATGTGGGAAGTGCAGTGTACAAATTAGAAGAGGAAATGAAGAGATGGAAAGTGAGGGGCAAAGAAAAAGCCTATTTGAGGGCATCATTTTGGTCTGCATATTCTGAGGTTTATAGGTCTGATAGGTTCATGAAGAGGTGGGGACGGCGGATTCCGGCAATGGAAGCAGTGGTTCATAGCATTATAGATGTTATGGGAGGAGATGAGAGGCTGCTTAAGATTCAAATGGAGGAGATGAAGAAAAATGGAGGTAGTGGTGGGCTTGTGGAGATGGACAGAGCTTTGAAGCTAGCAAGAGAGGTGTATGGGAAGGTTGTGAAAAGGCAAGCCATGAGGACTCTTCTTGAGCTTTGTGTTGCAACTAATGAATGAGTTGTCAATACAGTTTAGTTTAGTTTTCTATTCAACTTTCAAATTGTTGCTGAATCTTTTTAACTAAACCAAGTTTAAGATCTTGATGTAAAACCCAAGTTTTAGGCCATGATCAACTCTATTGTAATGGACATCTATAATGCAATTCAATATATTTATTGAAAGTTTTCTTTGGACTTCATAGCCAATTTGGTTGTTATTGTTTTGTGTCACTTCTAGGGCTGAAAGCTTAAAATTTATTGATCTAATTTTACGTAAGTCTTTAGTCTTGAGGTTATTTGGTATGAGAGATTTGGAAGGAAGATTTTTTAGGTGGATTTCAAAATGAGGTTAAAATTTTTTAATTAATTTTTCTTACTCTTGGTATCTTAAATCTTCTTTTTATTAAAAATTTATAACTCCACTTCTCTAGCTTTTTTCAAATCTAACTCATAAAAATTCTTTCCCCTTCCTTTTGAATCCTTCATACCAAATAACCCGTCAGCCATGTTCACCCACTTCTTTTTAATGGCAGCATTTCAATTTTTTTTTTTTTTTTGGGGATAGAAATGTAGCATTTCAATTTGAAAGAGATTTTTTTTTTTTTTGTCATCTAACTACTCTTTTTTTTAAATAAAATAAAAAGAACATACTAGGTATCCTCATTGCCTTTTCTTCCTAGAACTTCTTCAGAATGAAAAATCCGAAAAGCAATGGCACAATCTCTTTTATAAGGTAAACGATAACAAACCTCGTTTTCACTTTGTTTTTTAAAAAAACAAAATCCTCAAATTGCATATTGTTTTATCATTTTTCTTGTGGGATCATTGATTCTCTTGGATACTTTTTTTTTTTGATACAATGATTCTCTTGGATACTTTTAGGTGAAAGGATATACTTTGGGCTTGTTTTACTTATCTTAATTAGTAGTAGTAATATTGTATCATTGTAGAATATTCTGTTTGATCCTTATTATAATGTGTTTTTAGAAGGAATAGGTGATTCTTATTATAAGTCACTTGATGGTATTAGTTAATTTTTTTTTAATATTAACTATATTTAAAAGTTATTAACTATGAGCAAGGTTCAAAAAACCGGACCGGGCACTGAACCGGTCGAGGCAGTGGGTCAAGGGTTAATGGGTCAGATCGGGGTTAAACCGGGGTCAGACCGGCCTATTAAAATAATGACATTTAATTGACAATATTAAAATATAATACTTTTAATAATGTTTAATTTCAAAATATTCATCTTTATTAGTTAAAATCTTTTAGTCACTGTAATTAATAACAATTCATAATAAAAAAAATCATTAAAATTCATTCATCAATCATAAAAATCTAAGAATTTATCATAAAAAAATCATGTTTGTAGTAAAAAAAAGGAAAAGAAGAAATATCATATAGTTCTTCCCTTTGTCACTAAATATTAATAAAAACAGTAAATAAAAAAAAAAGAAAAATTGCATTAAGGTCACATACAAGAAAATTAATATAAGAAAGGTTTCAAAGGTTGCTACTGATAACCCATTCACTTGTCAATGGTACTCTTTTACTTATTATTAAAAACCTTTTGAGACATTTCTAATATTAATTTTTTTGTGTGGGACCTTAATGTAATTTTTCAGGAAAAAAAAAAAAGAAGCAAAGGAAGCATATAATTTTTTTTTTAAAAAAAAGCACAAAAATCATATTTTAAAAAATTTTCAAAAAAAAAATAACTGACCCGGCCAACCCGGTTTTTTACCGGGTTGAAGCCGGGTCAACCCGATCCCCGGTCCAAACCTCACCCGGACCGGACCACCAGCCGGTTCGCCGGTTTCCGGTCCGAACCGTCCTGTCCGGTTTTTCATACCATGACTATGAGAGAAAATGTCATCCATACGGATATGAAAATTTTTAATTTAAATAAAGAAAATAAGTCGCTTTTTTTGACATATATGTCACACTTAACCACTTTTAACTGGCTTTTTGTAATTTACATAATTCAGTTATTCGTATCAATGTGTCTTGCACTTCTATCTCATGTCTGGATTGTCGATTTTACCATTTGTTATCATTTGATCACTTTTAGAAACTTGTACGTAGACAACAATTCTACTCATGGAAGAACTACAGAAACAATCAGTTAAAACAAATTTTGGCAAGTTCATCTACTGAGGCTCTTAAACGAAGGACGAAGAAGAGAAAGTGCATTGAATGTTAATGAGAAGAATCACAAAGATGATTTCAAATTCAAACAGGAAAAAGAAAAAAGAAGGAATTGTTGATATGACACTTGATTGGTGAAACTCGAAAGTTCTTCCATCTTACTTGCGTACATGAATGGAAATACAAACATATATATATATATATTTTTTTTTTTTTTTGCCGAAAATGTGATTTCATTAACTAAACTGAGAACCAGTACAACTATACATGAGAACCTTCAAAATAACAGTGCAAAACAGAAAGGAATTACAAGAATTGGGAGCATCAGATCGTCTCCCTATTCAACTGATACCACAACGATCATTAGTTTGGCAGCCAGGGTCCACACTATTATCCCTTGTATTTGCAGCATCTTTGGCAATAATACCAGCTAGAAGCGGTGATGGCTCCTTAACCCACCCAATCGGGTACACCCCTTTTCAAACTTCCACAGCAACATGATCTGCTGCTAAATTCCCCTCTCTTGTTGTAAAGGAGAATAACTGATCCGCTTCAGATGCTAAGATATCCCAAATATTTTGCAACAAGTTATAACACTCCCATTCTCCACAAAATTTCTTTCTATTTTTTATGCAGTCAATTAATTCACAACTGTAATTCTTTAAGCAACATCGCAGCTTTTCTAAGAGCAAAGACCTCTGTCATGAAAGCAGAAATTGAGCATACCTCTTCGCCAAAACCCCATAGGAACTCTCCAAGATGATTTCTGCATATTATTCCTATCGCAGCTTCTTTGGTGGTGGATAAAAAAGAGCCATCACAGTTGATTTTAATCCAAGCCACCGCAGGAGCTGTCCAGGGGCATAAGTTGGGGCTTGGAGCCATCTCTGTCACATTATTATCTAGGTTATTAGCAGCCCAGAAATCTTTAACGCATGTCCTAGCATTCTCAATAAGATGAGTTGGGTCTAGTTGCATATGGTTAAAAACAAAATTATTCTTGCTTTTCCAGATAAGCCACAACAACCAAAGAATCAAAGAAATACAAACATATGACACATATGATCATAAGTGACATTGCTATATTCTTTGATGTACACTTGAAATATCATCCCATTTCCCTTTTAACCTGCAGTTGAATTGTGTCAAGTATAATTTCTGAAATGGTCACAACAGCGTTCCTATGGAAAAAAACTTCAGTCCTCAAATTTTTAAAAGCATGATCGGACTTCAAACCAGAGCGGCCAACGGATTATGGTCCAAACAGTTGAATTTGCTTTTAAATAATCGCTTTTGAGTCATATTACATTGATTCCCCTCCATTTTTTATGAGAAAATCACAATAAAGTATCAATCAAGACAATAATATATGAAAGATCACATTGTCAATTACAAGTGAAAGTAATACAATTGACCAGTGAAAATGACATTATTAACAAGGTACAACACTTGGTTATTATTTTTCTTAGTTAGAACTTGATGCTGTTTTCATTTCCCAATTTGTCTCTACACTTTTGTCTTGGTGTTTATTTTTTGTCCGAGATGAATACAGTGTCATTGATTTTTATTCCAACTTCAATTTACTTAAATAAATTTTAATAAAAGCCACCTTAGACAACTTCATTCTGAACAAACCACTAGCTCGTTTATGTGTAAGCAACTAGGTAGAAATCCACTTCCAATTCCTCTTGTTCACAATTTAATCATACACCAAAAATAACACATTCATACAAAAACGAGGAAGTAACATCTGCCCAACACTCTGTTTCCTCCATTATTTCCAGCAAACAGCCACCAAGATTCGCCAGTGCAAAAATGAAAACTCCGTTGGATAATAATGGCACCAAAAAGCAAGTCACCGTGTAAGAATAACAACAAAATCTAGAAGGCATAGGATAATATAGGAATAGGATAGCTCCGAATCAAAAACATTAACTATCCTAAAGTATATTAAGTTTCAAAGGAACCATATCATTCAATTTAGCTACAAGCTACTATAATAGAAAGGAAAACCTCACCGAAACAAAATATAGAGAAATAACTTTGACTTCCTAAACCCAAAAAAAAAAAAACAGAAGCACAAAGCTTAAGACATTCTCTGAGCTGCTTCCTTGGCAAGGAGCCTTTCCTTGGCCTTAGTTCTGGCTTGGGATTTAGAACCCATAATGCCACCACCCCACTTCTTCCTGTACTCATCATATTTGTCATTGAAGTTGGCCTGCACGGACGGGAGTACAAAAAATAACAAGGACCATTAATGTTTTGAATGTGAATAGACAGCAAGGGAACAGTATAAAAAATAAGCCTTAAATAACCTTGATTGCCTCAAGAATCTTGGAGAATTCTAACTTGTCTTCATTCTTGACAGTTGTCAAGCATAAAACTGATGCAGTTTTCTTATGGACAATCTGTTAAAGCCAGCATGAATTGAATTAGAACCAGTCAAAACTCTAATAACCCACTAGACAAAATGGCTCGAAAAATCTTTCTTCTGAATAATTGCAAATATTACCGATCCCAATCGTGCCTTGCCCTTGACAATGCAGTAGGGAATTTCCATCTTTCTGCACAATGCTGGCAGCCAGACAACCAGTTCAATTGGATCTACATCATGCGCGATCACAACCAGCTGAGCTTTATTCTGCAAGTTTAAAAAAAAAAAATACAGCTGTCAAATGTCAAGGAAAATACAGACATTGATTTCGTTGTTGATAGAGCATAACATCATCATGCGACTTATATAACCAACCCCATCTAGTGAGATAAGACTTATTATTGTTGTATTATACATCAACAGGAAAAAAAAAAAAAGACCTGCTCAATAAGGTAAGTGACGTGATTGAGACCATATTTCACAACAATAGGCTTCTTAGCTTCAGCAGGTTTTCCTTCTGCCTCTGCTTGAGCTCTCTTCAAGAGTCGCTCTTTCTTTTCAGCTTTATCCTCAGGCCTGTACTTGAGGAGCATCTTGAACAGGCTGGTTGCTGCAAATGAGATTAATAAAAGGTAATCAGCGGTGCCCTTAGAACAAGAGCTGGTTCTTATATTGATATGAAGAATTCTCTCAAACCTCCACCAAGAAAGCAAACACACCAAGACAAACTAACTACTAATTTAGTGATCCTCAAGATACAATGAAACGGGCATTATGCAATTAATGAACAACGTAAACCTATTTTTGACCTTAAGAATTAGCCCCAATTTCAACATATCGACAACAGCTCTCAGGGTCTCAATTCAGGGGGAAAATGTGCACAGAGATGCAATTGAACATGAAATAAAATATTATGAATATGCTGCCAAAGTCTTCTACTGGTGACAAGTTGATTTTCAATCAGAATCAGGCTAGCTTATCATACATACAACCTTGACTTTGCAGATAAAGAGTTTAAAGCTTAGACCAAAGGAGAATAAACATCTAAAATCGTTTTTAAAATGATAAATGTGCATCATACACTTGACTAGATATACCTTTCAAAATCATAATCTTCACAACAATATGTACAGAAAAAGGAAAACAAAAGTGAAAAATGGCCAATGTTGCGGATAAGAGAATCACAAATCCCAGGGCTCAATCAGTTTTCATACCAAGGTTCTTATCTAGTGTTTTGGTGAACTGGTTCAAAGCTGGTGGGACCTTCAACCTTTGCTTGAGGATTCTCTTCTTCCTCTGGATTTGAACAGTCTTGGGCCACTTCACAAATCGAGTCAGGTCTCTCTTAGGAGGCAATGCCCCTCCAATCCCAAACTGTTTTGGTCGCTTCTCAAATAGCGGGTTGACAACCTTGTCCTGAAGTCAAACAAATCATCCAAGGAAAATGGTAGCCAAGTTGTATCACAAGTTAAAAAATACCCAAGCATGAAAGATATTTTAGTTGAAGTCATATCAATTGAGATACTCACCTGCTTCCTCTTAGTAGCTGCAACTGGAGCGTTTACACCTCTTTTGGGAGCCTATCAAACAAATAAAAAATCCCCAGTTTATGAGCAAGGTGGATTGACAAGACCTCCATTAAGAGAGAACTCAATATCAGAACCCACATGAACTCTAAACCACCCAGAGCCCAGAACAACTATTCCTACAACTAAAATACTCCAATAACATGAAATGAGGATGTCCCCTTCAGGAACACCCAATGAAATTGGAAAAGAAATGAGGATACTAAAACCAAAGTATCAACAAAAGAAGATAAAGATCAGAACATTCAATTGGAAGTATGAGGAGAAAGAGGGCATTTTGCTCACCATGGCTGCTAATTCACTGCTGCCAACTTCAAATTTACAATGAATGAAAACCCTATATCAAGAAATAAATTTAGTTAGGGGTGAGCATGTATCTGTTTGGTTCAGTCCAGTCCAAAAAAAGCCAAAACTCAACAGAGGGGAAAATGGCATCAAGCAGACCAAACCAAATACTGCAAATGAACGGAAATCAACCTAACTGAAATAATTCAGTTCAGTTATTGTACTTCGATTCAGGTTGTTGGTTCCTTTTCAGTTAGGCCCATATTGCCTAGTATTTTATTCCAAGTAGGATGCATAAACCTTAAACAGAAACATGGCACCAAAACAAAACTAAAAAAAGGCATGAAACAGCAACATGGAGAATACAAACAACATAGCATCCCATCTTCCCAGTCTAAAACACAGAAATCATTTAACTATCTCTGCTAACATGAGCCAAACACACAAAGCAGAGAACTACAGTAGTTTTGCATTCAAGTCTCAGTAAAATATTCATTATGCTAAAAAAAGACAGAATACCGGGAGAACTATATGCCAATTATCCATTTCAGTCTTATTGGCCGAAAAGGAAAAAAGAATCCATAACCGTATCATCTACTGTATTGGATGATAAACAAGGACTTCAAAGTTCTGGATACAAAAGAGTACACACTGCACATTCTTTACAGATACAAGGAAAAGAAAAGAAAAATAAACCGTCCTCAATGTTCTTTCTCTGATCCACTATACCTCTCCTTCATGTCTATTTGTCCAATAAAGACAACCTCTTCTTACACTCATACAAAAGAAAAAAAAAATCATTAATATTAACGTATATATCTACAATAAATGAACTTCTTTAAATTACATTCTTCATTTCCCTCAAATAAGCACACATCAAGAAGAGACTTCGAACAGAGACATGGTGAAAATAACACTGAGAAAACTTCACACTGTAAGAAAGAGAATTGAAAAGGAGACGTTCACCTTGCCTCTCGAAGTTTACTTCGCCGAAATCGTCCTCACCCTACGAGCGTGTCTCGCCGATGACAGCACCTCCGTCGCCTGCGTCGTCGTCTGTGTCACAGTTGGCAGCTTCTCTTCCGCTTATAACGAGACACAGTTTGAGTTTTTAGGGTTAGCCATGGCAAAAATGGAATTATGTGATTTCTATGAGGATAAATTGTTAAAAACAAAAGAGTGTACGAGAAAACCCGAAGGGAACATCTCACTTGTGAGGACTGCGAATTTATGAAATTGCATAATTTCCCTTACAACTAAAATATGGACCAATTCGGATTAGTTGTAACAAAAGTTACTTTTTAGTAAAATGACTTATGAAAAACAGAGATAGGGTAGAAGTTATAAGATGTAATATAATTTATGTTTTTATTGTAAGTAACAAAAGTAACTTTTTGTAAAAAGGAAACTTTTTTTTGGATAAGTATTTGATAATTAAGTTTTGCTAAAAAATAATTTAAAAAGACATTAATCTTATTAAATAATACATACTCTCACACACACACACATGTATATGTATATGTTATTTTATATATTGTGATATTTTATATATTATTTAGTCATGCCACAATCCTTCTTATGATCTTCTAAATCTCCAAATGGTTGAAGGAATCCAATGACATCTTAGAGTAATTAAAAAATAGCACATGTTAATAATAATAGCAGCAATAGAAAAAAAAAACAGTTGTGAATAATATGTTAACAATGATTTATAATACAAACCAATGAGATCATCATTATTTAAATTCAATTTTGCTATGTCTTTGATGCTCATGAATCTAAAACCATCCAATGGAATTGGGACGTTTGATTCTTCAAAATATGTTAAATAATGGAAGCTTAATTTTCATGGATGGCCAGTCACCTTATACTAGTCTATGTTTGCTAAAGCTTCAAAATTTTCAAAATGGTACACTTGACCTTCTTATCAATAGTTTAAAGATTTGATGCGGTGGGAATTTCTTTTCTAGAGGCCATTTCATGAGGACTCTTGCATCAACAAACCATATGTCTTTGCTATCATCAATGTTTTTTATGAGATAGTCAACATCTCTCATTGAGGGATCGGTAGTAAAAGTTTATATATGTACATATATATAATGAAAGGGGGACTTGGGGTATTAAAGCATCAATTATGATTGGGGTGGAGCAAGTGTGACGATTTGACTTCTAAATCTCCAAGTGTGAACACCCAAAAATATTTCTAATAATTTCGAGTGATGGTTTTATTTTTAGAAACATGGCTATTGGATTATTCAGCTACTTTACCTATTGAATATTTTATTATTAGAAATATGATGTAATATCTAGAAAAAAAACAGAGAGAGAAGGATCAAAGTGTAAAAGGGAAAAGTGTGGGAGGGTAAAGTTTTCATTTCACCCTCCCCACATTTTAATACCCCCGGTCCACCCCTCCTTCTCCATTTTTCTTCATTTTTTGTTTTCTTCTTCTAGAGTAGAGGCAACGCAAGAGAGGGAAAGGGAACGCGGTTCGACGTAGCTGATTGGTACCAGAGGAAAGTGTTTTTCGCTTATACAAACAAGGATTCAGGTTCAGGTGAGTCTCCTAAACATTCCTTTACCTTCATATTTTCCAACTTTGTCATTTTGGATTTCAAGGGTTGACTCAAGATTGAGTAAAAGTAAGTTTTTCACCGATTAAACAAAGCTATAAGCAAGATTAGAGAGTTCTTATATTATATAGAGCACTAGATGCGAATTTTCCTGTGGATCTATTGAAGTTTAGATCATGATATTGTTCATGTGAACAGTAATTCAACCCTATTTCGATTTCTCGACAAATGATTTGGGATTTTGTGGTTTAAAGCGTAATACTGAATTTAGAAAGTTATTGTTGGCTTGAAATCATGAATTGGGAATATTTATTGTATTAGTTAATCTTAGATGCTCATCAAGTGTTTGATGAAATGTCTAAAAGAGAAATAGACTCATTTAAATGTTGGCTCATTAAATTTTGTTATGAGAGATTCCTATAAATAATATTGTGAATTGAGTATGTTAATATGATATTGTTAGGAGGGGAAGAAAATAAGTTGGAGGCTGAATACTAAGGAAGAGTTATATTTTGAAAACTTAGTGGGTGAGTAAAAATGTTCCCTATTATAATTTTTATAAATTACATTTTACTACCTTTTATATTTTAATTTAACTACAACATTTTTAGCATGGTTTCATTGATGAAATTTATTGGAATTGTTTAATCTTTTCATTGATATTGCAAAGATTGAGATTTCAGGATTTTATTTAATGTTGTTTATTCTTCTCCAATTTTTGTTTATAATGAATATTTAATTGTGAAAGTTGAAAAGAAAACTTTTGGAATCTTGATCACTACATTATTTGAAGTAGTTAATTGTTAATGTAATTCATGCATAGAGTCAGGAAGAAGAAAAGACATCTAGATGATATATACTCTAGGCATGCTTAAAATGGTTTTTGAAATATTAATTGTAAACTTGCATGCTGGAATTATTGGTATAAATTATTTCAAAATAGTTTTATTGTTGGAAGTACCTTTCTGCTTTGAAAGGGTAAATTGATACCATGCAAGTTTTGAGAATGTTTTTAAAGGGACTAAAAGTAAAACACTGATTGCTAATGGAAATTCTGTTAGCCCTTGGCGCGCCATGTAACAACAGTCTTTCAAAATCGATTACTTAACTCCATAAATAGCACTTTAGTACAAACCATCACTATATATTTCTTAACTTAATGAAATAGTTGACTAAAGAAATATAATATTTCACCAAATAAGAAACAACAATTGAAATTACATCGTTTAGTCATAAAATAATATAGTGGATCCACCTATAGTATTATCCAATTATCCAGGAAAGGCCTCTGGCCCTCTCATAACAATTCATCAAAAATACGAATATAAGTATCTCAATTAAAGTGATAACAAAATATGAGCCCTATACTGGTGGCAATATACATCAAAGCAGCACATATAACTAAGAAGGAGACTATACAATAAATATAGTCCAATTCAAGCCTCCTGAGCCTTTCCACTTGTCTTAGCACAGAAACTATCACTTGAAAATTTTAATAACAACAGGGTGAGACAAAAATCTCAGTAACCAACAATCCTACTCAAAAGGCATACCAAAGAGTGCTAACAAGAGATAAGGAATTCATGGCATATAAAACTATTTTCATAACTATATTCAATTACTAAACAATTCAACAGTAATCTCAAAACACATTTCACAATATATATGTATATTTCCATAATCATAAGAGTCACATAATCACTTTTCTTACACTAGTCTCCCTTGTAACTCCCCCAGCCTTATTTCTACTAATGGAACCCATGGGCTAGTGCTGATCCATGTAACTAGTAGCTACCTACAAAGCAAACCGTCCAAGTGATGTGGACTGGCCAAATCCACAAAGTACAAATTCGAACCATGGGTTCTCCCCTCAACATCAATGGGGCGTCATAATGAGCCTTCATAACCCAATGGGCCAGGATTATCCGGTGTATAGCCGAAAGTCCTCCGTCCTTGTTTCCTCTTTAAGCATGCTAAATATTCACCCCCTTATTTCCTCTTTAATAATCTCCCTTTTATAACTACATCCTCCTCTCTCATTACCACTATAATCATTTTTCCTGAGCTCAACCATGGCATACGCACAATTTGCCTTCAACCATCACATATATATATAGATACACACATGAATGTTTAATAACATTTTCCCACCAATAAAATCATAGGCAAAGTCACCATGATATTTTTTTTTTGTTCAAAAACATTAACCAACATTGCTATTTGAATCCAGATTTTCTCAATGCGTTTTCAATATTACAATGCAAGGTATATCAACCAATCATATTTTTATGACCACAAATTTAACACCACTCACAAACAAGTCCCAAGTATGCATAATAAGTGGAAAGTAGTTACTTTTCGTCCACACAAGTTGCAATACGATAACAATTCAAGCTCTACAGTCAAGTTCTCAAACACAATTAATCTACATACAATAATGACTCATCAAAGAGACAATCATCATAACAACCTCTCATGAATCATAAATTCTTCAAATCCTAAGGGGGTCTTTATTTTTTTCTTTACTCCATAATTCATATCTCAAAATTCCTCCAACATACTCAATCTCGATATTTCATCAAAACCTCAAATCCATTCAATTCCAAGATAAATGTCAACAACCCTCGTGACATTCCTATCCAAATAAATTACCCAATAAAATTTTTTATTGGTCGCAAAGTCTAAAATAATAAGTGTTGGAGCCAAAAATCAAGAACATTCATTATAAATTCATAATAAACCCAAATCAAGATTCTAAATAGACTAAAATCCCCTATATATAGTTCTGTTCAACACTATGATCTTACATTATCAAAACTTAAAACTTTATTAAAACCCTAACCCAAAATATCATTAGCTTAGCAAGAAAATACCACCATTGGGAAGAGAAAGATGTTTAGAGCAACTTCCATGAATGAAGGAAAGTGAAAAGAAGAGGTTTTGCTTACTGAAATGATCCTGAGAATTTGCCCTAGCAGCGCGTTAAGTGATCGCTGGTGGAGACGGAAGAAAAAGAAGGAAAGAAGGAAAATAGGGAAAAGAACAAGGGGTGGGGGTATTGTATTACAATACCCCCACGTGACTGGCACATGATGTTTGCCGCGATGAAAGCAACAAATTGCCGCTGTGAAGCTATCCCAAGACCACCAAGCTCGCTTGAAAATTGGACGTTGGCCACAACGAAATGTACCTAAGAGGAAAACCCTGAAAATAGACATGAGATCGCTGCAACGGAGCTAACCGTTGGCGGCAATGAAGTTGCACTGAAAGCAACCTCGTTACTTAACAGAAGATTGCCGTGGCGAAGGGAACTTTAGAGAAAAATTCTCACTTCTAACAATGGTTCACCACAGCGAAATCCCCCAATCACACAAAAACAACATTTTCAAATATACAAGAGGAACTTTATTTGCTAAGATTATTTCTTACTCATAATTAACTCCTAATTTATAGTTAGGATGTTACACGCCATGGCATACTTAGCTAGAAGGATATTCAAGTGATGCTAGCCCCATGTGACGGCCAACACATGTGGATTGGAGGAAGAATTTCTTGTGAATATCACTCACGCCTGTTTTCATGGGCTTTAAACCACGCAGGATTTGTTATTTATTCTCCTGTTATTGTTCTACATATATTTGGTCAATTTTCAATTTTCTAGATTTTCCTCTTAACTTTAGAAAACCATAACTTTCTACGTACACATCCAAATTTAACAAAATTTAGCTCATTTTAAAGTTTGGAATGTGTATTAGTTTTTTGAAAAATTTCATGCCATTTGAATTCCATTTTCCCTATTTTATCATTACCTCAAGTTGAGCTTTTGTTAAGGGTGTTGGATCAATTTTAGCATGCTTGATCTTCCCATTTCTATGCATATAACATAACCACATAATAATTAAGCATGCTTGACATATTCACATAGAATTCACATCATAATTATTATGGTAGGAATTTAGCATACAATTCTCCATACGTTAACATAAAAGCATACTTACAACATGTGAAAGCTTTCCATAATATATTGAAGCCATTAGACCCTCCTTAGAGTTCCACCCCTTGCCTTTACCCTTGTTGGAACTTTGGCCTCACGTTTGTTATTGGAAAGAATGAGATTTCAAAGAAATCTTAATAGCATTTATCTCTAACTAACATATTAACATGCATGTTCATTAATATGTAATATACCCAAGCTATAAACAACTATAATACCTTACTAACTCACATTATCATTCATTGTACAAGGCCAAGGCACATTTACAAGTCACATAGCATCTACCATGCATTTAAAGTAGCGTTTTATGAGTCATATGGCATCAACCATACATTCGTCATGGCAATAAACATAAACAATAATCAATAGCAATGTAAATACATAGGTTAAAAACATTGCTACCTTAAGTAACTTGTCTTTCCACTTGGACTCTTTTGGCTTCTTCTTGCACTTTGCAAGTTCCCCTTACAATTTGCAACTCATACATATTATCATAATGCATTTGGCATCAACAATTAATCATGGACAATGCATTATAATACTATACAATTAGCAAAACCTCTTTTGACAACTTAGGGTCTTTTACCCCTAACTTTGTCATTTTAAATTCTATTGCTTCCTAACTTGTTTCTCACTTCTACTCTATACAATTTTTCATTCTAAATTCATTGGAAATATAAAAAACATCATAATCACACTCCTTCCTAATGATCCCCTACAGGCCGAGACACAAGCACAATAATTGGGAAAATGGATTTTTCAATTTTTTTTTCATACTCATGCATAATCTTACTTATAAACCACTTTCCAATCATTAATCAACATAATATCATTCATCCATATGCATTCTCAATTAGTGCAGCACCTCCTGTTATAGGTTTTTATGCCCAAAATTTCATACAACATCAAATCAACACAATCCAACAAGTTTCAAATCATGCATAGAGTTGAATTATGACACTTACCACTTCCAATTCCATCTTCTCTTCACTTTCTCTCCCAATACTCTTGTAGGATCTCTCTTGATCTCTTCAAGAACACCATTAGAGAAGAAACTAAACCGATAAAAGGAAGATAGATACTCATAACTTGTTTCTACGAGAGATTTCAAACTAAAAACCACTTCTGACCTTTGATCTTACTTGATTTCTTCTCTTTTCCTCTCCTCTTCTTCACGCCTCCTCTCTCTCTCCTTTTCTTCTTGTTCTTGGCCGAAAATGGCTTGGAGATCTTTTTAAAAGATGATCACATGTTAGAATTCATGTGGTGATGCGATCCAACAGGAGGCATCAAATTCAAATAAGCCTTTTGAAATTCCAAGTGAACCAATTGCAAGAGCAAGAGCCAAAATAATTAAGGAAGTATTGAATGGGTTTATACAAGAAATTTTAACGAAGCAAATAGTATTTGTAGCAACAATTGAGAAAGAAGACTCCAAGGACATTATTAATTTGATTTTGGCTTAAATTGGACCTGCAGATCATATTTTGGGCTTAGAGGCTTCAAATTAAAGGGCTTTGACCATGGACTATACATAGGAGGACTCATTTGGGCCTAAATAATCACATTTTTGGCCTAAATTGTGATTATCTTTTGTTTATTTCTTTTATGTGAAAATTTATAATTTGAATTAAATAGGATTGCATAGAAGATATTCTTTTGAATATCATTATACCTAGATTTTAAGATAGATATCAGTTTTAGATTTAAATTACATCTTTTTAGATTTTAGATTGAATTCCATCTTTCTATAATAAAATTTCATAATGTAATTTTTATAAATACATTATACTCCTTATTCTTGAAGGAGACCATCAGATTAGATTATGTTTTTGAGTTAAAGAATTGTATTCTTGCAACTTCAGACTTGAGAGTGGATTCTCTCTAGGGTTCTTCATTGAACTAACATACTTATTAAGGTTTAATCATTCTTGTGGCGTCTTCCAACACTTAGGGTCCTTGTTCTTTTATGTTCAAGGGTTCAAGTGGATCATTAACCTTTGTTTAGAGTTCTTGAGGTGCATATATTTCAGATTGACTGTGGGTTCTTGGAATCTTTCCCTTTGGGTTCGCACCATCTTGTGGGGCCCACCTTCTACTAATAAAGTAACTTTATACTGATATATTCTACCACATGGTTATAATATCTCTTTTGCCTTTAGTCTTGCGACAAGAAGACTATATGTGGCATCATTAGAAACCCCACCTTTCACTTTACAAAACTTTAGTTTCCTTAAAGTTACTTTATTCTGCCCCGAAATTCCTTGATCACTTGGTCAATGCGTGATCATTAAAAATTTCCATATTTCATATGATCATTCCATGATTTTTTTTTATCTCATTTCTCTTTTCAGAAAGTCCCTCCTACATTTTCATGGCCTCGACAATGCAAACAACCCAATTCATCATCTTCAAGTAGCTTTGCAGTTCATCATGCGTGTCAAGTACTTGCTACACCAACTTATAAGACATTATGAAGAAGAGGAATGCTCTGTATGATATTATGAAGACGTGTTGAATCAGTGGAAGAGAGAAAGTCAGTGAAAAGATTAAAGGCATTGAGGATTACAAGTAGTGAATGAGCATTAAATGGTTTTCTTAATAGAGACCATTTGGATGGGAAACAAAGAATCAGGAGTGTTGAAACTTGACAAGAAAGGTCCAAATTAAAGTTTGAAGGAAAATATTGGGAACATTCTGTGTTGAAGCTTTAAAAAAAACAATAGTTTGAAACCAAAAAAAAAAAAAGGTGATCAAGGAATGGGAGAGAGCTCATTATGGTTTCCTTTTCCATTTTAAGTAAAGAAGCATTTTAGTCTTTTAACATCATCAAAAATCATCATTAGGCCTCTTAGCCTAATTGATAATTTGTTAAAAGTGCAGGACTCATATTGGATTTTGGTATATCAGATGGATTTAATAAAGATTTTCTTTTAAAATTTTATAACCCCACTTCTCCAATTTATTAAAACATAACTCATAAACATTTTCCCCTTCTCCCCTTCCCTTCAAATCCTTCGTACCAAATGAGCGTTTGGTGGTTTGGTGATTGCTTTATTTTAATGATTAGCCTATTAAAAAATGATGATTGATTTAGGCTCATTTGGTGATTGGTGTATTCCGGTGACCAATATAAATGTTAAAATGATCAAGAATTATTACATCTAGTAGAAATCCATTTTTTCAAAAAAAAATATTTTCTTAATTTAGAAAAGAATTTTATGACTAATGATCAATGTAACCAACATTGATGAACACATTAATTACATGTAGTGCCAATGCATTTAAGCATTGATATTTCATAGTTTAATTTTAATCATATACATGTGTTAAGTAGGTTTCTCTTCCATTTATATTGGGCTATAATAATCTACACAATATAAAATATTACGCAATATTAATTTATTGACATTTAAATAAATTGGAAGCTAAAATGTACATCCATAACAATTGAAGGTTGAATTATGTGCATTGTACCACATCATGTAGGTAATCAAATTTATAGTGCAAAATAGAATGAATAATCAATGTTTATTTGAGTAATTAGATTAATATGAGTTAATATTGGATATTTAAAAATGCATGTAAATTTAAAATGAAATATTTTAGCAAATTTTGCAAAATGAATCATTATAGCATGGCTTTAATTATAATATAAGTCATTACAAATTGGGTTAAAGTATTTTGTGCTGCATCTTATTAAATAAAAAATAGTTAAAAGTCTTTGTGTGAATATGTATAACATTGTTCATAAAAATAAATATGAAATATAATATTGTTAATATGTATATTTGTAATTAAATAGTGTGTCAATGACTTTATAATTTTCTTGCATGCTATTATATAATTATGTAATCTAACAAACAAAAACACTACTTTTTAAATGCTACAACCTTCAACAAATATCAAGGACGCTCAATGACCAATGTTGGCTTATACCTATCTAGACATGTTTTCACACATAGTCAATTTTATGTTGTTTTATAAAAGGTGAAATCTATTGATAACATTAAAATTTTAATACCTAATTCAAACTAAACACCAACCAACAAGACAATCTTTTGAATTGGCTTGTAAGATGTTTTGAAAACATATTTAGAGTTGTAAGTACTTCCTTGATTTCAAATATATATTTGATGTTCAACATGGAAACTTGCATGAGATGGCTCTTTGAACCCTATGCTATATACTTACGAAATGTTAGTTAAGCGGATAATATTTTGAAACTATGACATGTGTTATGGACTCCTTATTCCTTGTGATATTGCAAAATAATTGAAAATATGTATGACTTTGAGTTATGGGTTTGAGTTCTGATTAAGCATATGGAAGATGTTGGGTTTAGTGAATCTTTATAACCCATCGTAAAAGTCTTCACTACCGATCATAGTGACTAACACTACACTTAGACATTCTAAGCCTTAGACCCTGTTATGAGCGGCTATAGAAAGAAAGTAGGGGTGTGTAAAGATCGAGTTGGACCAAGCAACCCCAACCTGATGTCTAATGTGAAATAATATTAAAAAATTCAATCATTAATTTGGCCTGATTCGAATATAATTTGATATTTATCTAAACTTGATCGGGTGAGACCGGAAAATCGAGATTATCCATTTATTCAGAAAAATAAAGATGTGAGAGAGTTGATGAGGAATGATGAAGAGAAAAGGTGAGAGAAGGGGTTTGTGCCACATTTAATGGTTTGATGGGATTGAGGAATGGGGAGTGAGGAAGAGATTAGATGGTTCAACTTCAAACGGGAGGGCCTTTTTGATTTTTCATTCCCCCCTAATCTCCCGCTTTCGGACTTATGTTTCTTTGATTTTTAATTGCCACATTAAGGTGGTGTTTGGTTGGGGTTTTTTCGGGTGGGAGATGAGGGGATGGAGGATTGGTGGTGCGTTTGGTTTTTTTTTTTGGGGGGGGGGGGATTGGTGTTAAAATTTTTGTCATTCTCCTCTCCAAACGAGTGGTTTATTTTAGGGGAGAGAAATAATTTGTTTCATGGTGACCATATTGCCCATACTGATTTTTAATATTCCAATTCTACCCACCTCACTTAAAATCTTTTCTCCTCAGCATCTTCACTCTGGCTTCACTTAAAACTTTTATTCCCATAATTTGTTTCATTCTATCATTGGCTTACCACAACGTATTTCAGATCTTTCTAAATCTTTCAGCTTTCTTCTCGTCAAGTTTTTTCATATCTAAATTGTGTTTTTACCTTAAAAAAATTTAAAGTTCATTTTTTTAAAAAAAAAAAAACCAGTAAAATCATCACTTAAAAGAATATAAAAATATTTAAGGATTAGGGTGCACTTTTAACAATAAAGTTTTTTATTATACGCGTCTGATACAATTAAGTTTTAAAGGGTGCAAAAGTTAAAACAAACTTATAAAAATGTTACAATTTTAACAATTACATTAAATTTGTCAAAATTTCCATTATAAATTTGGAGGGAGAACAAGTGGATCTCACATCCAAAAAGAGACGAACGTTTCGAACTATTTAACAAAGTTGTTAAAATTGCATCACTTCTAAAAATATGTGTCCACTTTTATACCCTCAAAACAAAATTGTGCTAGATCCTCATAACGAAAAAACTTTGTTGCTAAATTACACCTGAACCTAATATTTAATCATACATGAGGTAATAAGTTTTATAGATTCAAAAGTTAGAAAATAATAATTTTGATATAAACATTATAAAAGAAGAAAAATAAATATAAATAAAATGATAAAGATATGTTTATTTACATTTAATTAACTTCACTCCCTTCTTCGGTTCTTCCCCTTAACCAAACAAGAAATGTCACCTCCCATACTTATAACCTCACCTAAACTAACCTCCACGTCATTAACCACCCACCCCTCCATTGAACCGAACAAAGCCTAAGGAATGCGTATTGTTTTACTTTGTCAGATTTGTTAATTGTTAGACTTGGGTATTAATCTCTGCTTTCTATAAGCTGATAGTTGGCCGAAGGCCGTAGGACTGTTATTGATTTTTTCTGGACATTCAATTAGACTGGTTTATTTCATGGTTTATGTAAATGCATCAGCCAAAAGCAGGACAAATTGAACAGATGGTTTATATATACAAAGGCGCCTTTCTCTGCCTAATTTATCTTCTTGCATCAGCGGCAAGTGAACATTAATTATGCTAAATGCGAAACACAAATTTCACATGCAAACTAGCTTGGCTAAGACCCCCCCCACTAACTTTAAAGGGGAAAAAAATGCCATAAAAAATTTATCCAGAAAATTTGAGATCTGCCTCCATAATTTTATATAAAATGGGAAGAAAAGTTTTCCCCCGCAACACATAATTGACATCATGTACAACAATCAGATAACAAAAGGCCATTCAATAAAAAAGACAGGAAGTTTGTAAGATTCGCAGACCACAAATTTGGAGACTGAGGGGCATCACTCATCAAATATCAACCATTCGAACCAGCTTGTTATAAAGTATGCGATCGTCTCTCCCAGTGTTACTCTCTAACAATGCGCTTTGTACAAGTTCCTGATTTTCAGAAAACCGTGAGAAGGGAGGTCTTGGATGGATGTGAACATGGGAATAACACGCAAAGAAAGGGACCAAAAAATTAGGTTAAGGCAGTAAGGCATAAACATTTTAAGGGATTATTCACCTTGACATCCCTGTGTGAGAGAAATTTCCCAAGGTTGTGGATCATCAGTCTCATATCCTCAACCTGAAAAGCAACATATAATTCTCAACATTCTTCTGTGGATACTAAGAAACGGTAAAAGATGAACAGTGCTTACCCTAATGTACCCAACTCGATTCCGATCAAAAAAATGGAAGGCCTATTAAAAATTCGAAAGGAACCCATCATCAATGTACCAAAAAAAACAATTTAAATATAACTTGCAAAACCAGCGCAGCGTATAAAATGCACAGGGAAATACCTGCAACAGTTCTTTGTCTACAGTAGCCTCCTTAACAGTAGGGACTTCTTTCTTACTTTCATCCACTTTATCTTCCCTTTCTTCATTGGAAAGAGCATCAGACTTGGATTCTTTTACCTCTTCTTTAACCTTATTCTCCCCTTTAGAAGTTTCATCTGCTTCTTTATCAGGTTCAACATTTGTGCCGGCCTTTTGCTCTGCATTTTCCTCATTAGATGAATCATGCTGAGGACTTCCATTTCCTATTTCTTCATATTCTTCAGGATCCTCCTCTGGATCTTCCTCCTCCTCTTCTGCATCATCCATCTTCACGTCCTCTTCCTTAACATCAATGTCATCATTTTTCACATTTTTCTCATCATCTGCTGCTGTTGTGCTTTTGTCCACATTAGAGGGCTCAGTTTTCTCAGAAAGATCATCAACCTTCGGTCGCTTCACAGGCAAATTTTTTGCACTTTCCTTCTCCTGTTCATCTTCTCGCTGCCTCTTTCGCAGGTTTCTTTTCATCACAAATTTTACACGCAATTTCTACGCATGGGGAGGGGGGATAAAATTTGAAGTTCAGGATGCCTCGGAATAATCAAATCAGACAGAAATCAACAAATCATATTTTAACCAACCTGAAGAAATGTAAAAATTCGACATCCCATTTGATACTGAAGCATTTCATACATCGATTCAGCAAATAATGAAATCTGCAAAAGGTACAAAAGGATAAATATGCTACAGAAAGGAATTCTGAGTAATAACATGAAATCATGGAGTATCCATTTGCTAAGGGAAAAAATGGTCACAGATGTATGGGAAAGATATAGCGTGCGTTATTAATGCAGATAAAAGCAGGTAAACAGACCTCAAATGTTGATTCTTCAATGTCTTTGTCGGTATAATCCAATAGAGAATCCAATGAAAGTGACAGGGAACGCAGCTGCACCAAAAATGAAATACTTAGACTAGAGCACTTGAAGTTTACAAAAGGATTTGTTTCTATAACAACCATACCTTGGATTCTTTTGACCCTTTAGTCTGGAGAATGAATCCAGGGTGTCGAGGAGGTTCATCAGACTTCTTTTTATCTTTTACTTCCTTCGGAGATTTGCCTTTAGATTCATCTTTTCCATCTCTCTCTCTTGATGCTTTCGCCTCTTTTAGCTTATCATCATCTTTCAATTTACCTTTCCCGTTATGATTATCCTTCTCAGAGGCTTTCTGCTTATCAATCCCAGCCCCACTTTTTTCCCCAGTCCCCTTTTCCACCTTTTTGTCATCCAAGTCAGACTTTGTTTCTGTTTTATTTGAATCTGCCTTATCTAGCTTGCCAGGGGTTGCAGGCTTTGACTTCATTTTAGGAACTGTTTTATCAGCTTTGTTTGCCTCAGTCACTGAGTTGTTGGCCTCACCAGTCTGCTTGGCATTACTTTGTGCGTCAGTCTGCTTGGCAGTACTTTGTGCGTCAGTCTGCTTGGAAGTACTGTGTGCCTCAGTTTGGACCTGAGCCACTACATTCCCTTCGTCTTTAGAGTCAGAAGCCTCTGATTTGGGTGCCACAGCAACCACTTTCTTTTTAGGTACACGTTTGATTATTTTCTTCTTTTTTGTTGTTTTCACAACAGGATCGATCAATACATTAGCTTGTGGATCAGGCTTATCTTGAGGTTTATCTTCAGAGCCATTTATTTCTTTGTTATCTTTCGCCTCATCAGCATCTCCCTTCCCCACTGAAGCATCTCCTGTAGCAACCAATTTAGCAGAAGCAGTGTCACCATTCTTATCCCCACTCTCGGAAGATTTGCTATCCTCAACAGGAACATCTGAAGTCATTTTGTCAGCATTATCCTTCTCATTCGCTTTTGCTGCCTGCTTGCTGGCAGTATCACTAGTTTTATTAGCAACTTTCTGCTTTACAACCTTCTTTATGACCTTCTTCTTCACAGACTTCACACCACTAGTTGTCTTGGCTGTGGCTGTTTCTTCTTGCTCTTTTTTCTCAACATTCTTGCCTTCCTCAGCATTATCAACCCGATCATCTTGAACAGGTTTTTTGTTAGTTGCTTCTTTCTTAACAATTTTGCTGCTTTTCTCCGTTTTGACATCTTCAGTCGTTCCTGATGCTGCAGATTCTTTCCTCTTGTCTGATATTTCTAAATTAATTGTAAGAAGCAAAACAAAAGGTAAGCACGGAGGGGAAATTGATGGATGACGCAATAAAAGATAGGATGGCATGCACAGGATAGGAATTTGGCCGCTTACCTTTGGATGCTTCCTTGTTATCTCTTGACTTCTAATACAACATGGAATAATTATTAAGACAGGAAAAGCAAGCTCAGATGATATTCCCTTTTGAAAATCCAGAAAAAAGAAATCATAAATGAACATGGTAACTTCATAAACAGACCTCTCTTTTTAAAGAAAGTTGATGCTCTCTCTCAGCAACAGCCTTCTTATGAGCAAACCACTGGCTATGCCATGCATCCAGTGAAGGCAGGCAGTCAGACAAATCAGGAACAAATAAAACAGTCACCTCCTTGTGGCTAAACAGACCATCTTTGCCCACTCTATCATAGTGTATCTGCAGAGTTGAAGCTGAAATGAGAAGGCTTTCCAAAAGTTTCAGAAACCTACAGGGATAGCTTATTGCCATGTTGATTAAATGCCAACAAAATCACGCTTTAAACATAAGACATAAATCTGTTATGACCCCTTTTGGGAAACTCACTACTTTCACATGGTATAAAGGACAGTTGGCTGAAATCCAGAGCCCAAAAAAATTTAACACGAATTGAGCTTTCATCAAGAAGTCACAAGAGAATTTATTCATGTGTTACACACTTGCACGAATGCAAAGAGCAATTTAGCTCATTCATTCACAGTAACTTGTTGGTGGCAAAAAAGAATTAAGGAAATATGATTAAATTACAGATATATTATTCATCTACTTATTCCTACATATGAATTGATGGACATGAAATATCCGAATACATCAGCCCTTTGGCCCTTGTCCTTAAGTTGATTTTGTGTGCTGGTGTCCTTTTGGAGACAGAATTAGGAGGGGACAAAGTCAGTTTAATAATTTAATCAAGATAAGCCCTAAAAGGTTTTTGGAAAAAAAAAAATCATGCAGGCAAGGATAACAGCAAAATGACCCATATGGTTGCAATTGGCAAAGGCAAGAATCTGAATGGAATGTGAATGATTTAGATACCAGATCTCAACAAATAGAAGGGAAAATAAACAAACAAAAGATTCTATAACACAACATATCAGTACCTCAAGGAAGCGGTTCCATCGCTGACAGTTTTGCAAATCTAGTTGAATAACATTTTTGGCATGCCTACAAAATAAAAGAAAGTTTT
Organism: Vachellia collinsii; assembly: GCA_006871305.1. Classification (NCBI taxonomy): domain Eukaryota; kingdom Viridiplantae; phylum Streptophyta; class Magnoliopsida; order Fabales; family Fabaceae; genus Vachellia; species Vachellia collinsii. Next base: position 4,601 of record QFDD01000272.1, on the reverse strand, counting down.
GTCAAGCCATTTGTGGGCACCATAGCGTGATAATCCTATATTATGCACAAACCTAAGGGCTGTTCTGATCAATGAGTTATCATCAACAGATGGATCACCCCCATCTGCAGATTCCCATGGCCCACCAACCGCCATGAATGAATGGTCCTTCTTAAGGATAGCAAACCTAAGGATATTGCAAATATGAGGGATGCGATCATCAAAACTTCTATCAGATGACAGATCCTCCAGAGCACTCCTGCTAAGTCCGCTCAACAAAATTATCTGAGATGGAGAACTTATTTGTCAAATTGTCAATGCACAAACTCTTCTTTACAATAATTATGCTTCTACAAACATATATGAACCCGATGGATAACTGGCCCTTGTAAAGGCATCTATAAGATTTGCATACGAATGAAAGAAACCATAATTTAGAACCAACAGGATACACAATGGAGGCTAAGAGTTCTTTATAGAGGTGAAGGAGAATTGACAAAGATTTTCATGATAACCATTCCCACAATGGAGGCTAAGAGTTCTTTTTCTACTCCTCTTTGCAATTCAGAATTACTTATACCAGGAGAAGACAAAAAACCAACCACAGGCTATTCTTGTTTAACCACAAACAAATTTATTTAAAAAACTTTGATTAAAATTTATATCTTTGCCAAGATCAAGCTTGTTTCATGAAAAATGCAAAAAAATCAAAATTACATTTACAACATTCAGAATATATTTAACGTAAAGAGTTTTAAAACATTCAGTAATTTAATAAATATGTGGCCATGCAAAAAAAATAAAATAAAGTACAATAAATGTATTCCAACTGATCACATGATCTGCATCATATTCAACCAAAACAAGAGGAATACAAAGTTCAAAATAAACCTACCTTAGCATTCCAAACAGTATTCCGCTGTTCCAAACTTGTACGCGATGGTGTCAAAAGCTTCGGGGATGATGGATCTTTAGGCTCAGTAGCACATTCTTCTTCAACAAAATCGTTATTAAAACTGTTCCACTCAAAAAGTTGAACATTTTATATTTATTCTTAATTTCCATTTCTCTTTTGATAACAAACCAAACAAAAAAAGGCAACCAAATGATGAACAACTGAAACCTTAGAACTAATCAGGAGGATTTTGCAGCGGCTACCCCAAAATAAAGAAGTGAGAGGACAAAAGCAGCAATGGATTTTTCAATTAGAAAGAAATCCTTATGTAATAAGGAAAATAATGTGCGCGAGTTCAAATTTTACTGCTATATATGATATGATTTATTTATATTTGAATTTCATTTCAAATATACATATACACACATAGATCATGCCTTTTGAGTGGCTGACAGTGATGAAATCCAATTTTGCTACAAGATATTTTACATACACTTGAACATACAGAATATAACATAAGAAAAGGGGGAAATGATATGAACATGACCATTTCAACTTTAAGTCTCTCACAAATACTATCTACGATCTTAAAAATTGGAACCTAGTTCTGTAAAATTAAAACCACTTGATCATTCCGTTTTTGAAGAAGATACCAGTTCACATATTTTCTATGCCATAAGGCATGCTCCCAGTAGTTTAAAATAATGGTAATTGCAAGTTTTGGTTCTCATCTCCAGAATCAAGAATGAGACTAGTAATTTATAGAATTTCAAATTTACATCACGTTTGCAAATATAAACCAAAATACATTACAGAAAAAAGATTCCCTGAGCTCATCAGTAAGAAATATTAAAAATGAGTAATAGAAGCTCAACACATAATGCAGCTAGCACATAACGGGCAAGGAAAAAAAGGCACCTGACAGGAGTATGGATGGACAGTTTAATATCACCCTTTGGCCAGTTCACAAGAGCCTGTGTCATTTTCAATAATACTGTTAACTCCTCATCCAAAGATCATGATCAAAGAAAAGGAAATTATAGCACAGCTATACCTTGGAGAATTCAGGGGAGACAAAGAGTCGAGGGTATCGCTTATCTAATGAGAGGTAGTCCCTCTCAGTTTCTACCAAACTGGATGGGTAAACCTGTTAAATGAACAGATTAAATAAAATAAACACGAAGAATTAACAAATGCCATTTTAGGAGTAGGCAAGTCTCAAATGCAATTCTGAAGACAGACAGCATAAACCCACAGAAGAGATATTATGTTCAACAGATCGATTCACAACTCTTGAAGAAGTAAACTTCAATTTAGCATCAGAGGCCAATTATTCTTGCAGACCTACATGCGTTTTTTCAACTAGTCTTGAATCTGTAGAAAACTAGCCTTGAACAAGGTTAACGATATAAGGAATAAAGGAGGAGGTAAGAAACAGCCAGTAGGAAGGTTTAGGAAGTGATCATTAAGCGGAGAGGCAGGGAACATGATAGAACAACCATGATCCCAAAGGGTAATCTGAGGATACTCAGTCAATCAAGCACCATGACATAGAAGACGAAAGCAAGACGTACTGGAGCATACTTTATGATCACATAGCATTAGACGAACATGAGAATCCCTAGATAAAAGAGGGTAAGAGGAAAGGATGGAGTGCAGACTAGTAGCTCTGTCATCAGAAAGACTAAGACTATCAAGCCCTCAACCACGTATCTCCACACCGTAAACACAACAACGAATTTAGTTCCTTGCAGCGTAATATTCTGTTAATGATGAAGCAACCAAGATCTCGTTTCCTTTTACCTTGCAGACATATTCTCTCCTTTTTTCCTTAACAGGTGAATGGTGCCTTCAGCATAACAGAACATCAAGTTAGTTAAAAACAAGCTGCAAGATATACCAGCAGCCAGATATTCAGAACCAGAGTAGGACGCAAAGAAAAAATTCAAAATCACTGAGATCCACCTATGAGAAATTTCATGATGTGGGGAGTCCCGACGCAAAGATCTAGCCTCCTTTGATAAAGAGGAACTGCGTGGATCTTTTAAAGCACCGCTAGGACCTTTTGAAGTAGCACGAGGATCCTTTGAGGACCTCAAAGGGCTTCGCTCACGCCTAGCGTCAAGTGCACGTTTGCGCTCTCGTTCCCGTTCCTTCTCCCGCCGCTCCAAAATGCGCTCCCTTTCACGCTCTCTTTCTCGTTCACGTTCACGAAGTCGTTCTCGTTCTTTCTCCCTTTCTCTTTCCCTCTCTCTCTCTCGCAAGCGCTCCCGACGACGCTCTTCTTCCCGTAGCTCAAATTCTCGAAGATAACTAGCTCGATCATCCTTGTGGTCCTTGTGCATTGAGCGTGACAACACACTTTCAGAATAATCTGACTCCATAGCACTCCCATGAAGTCCTTTTCCACTAGCATAGTCCCTTCCAGGTGGCAAGCTCACTCCATATCCAGGATTTGAAGCACTTTGAGAATATAAGAGATCATCCACACTTCTCCTTGGAGCAGCCCCTAATATGGACGGTGCATGTTGACCACTATAGGAAGTAGCACTAAGCATCGATGAACCGCGGGGATCGGCATCAATCCTTCCTCCATAAGCCAGAAGATCTTGGGCAGGATGACGACTAGCAGCAGCCCTTACAGAAAGATAATCCGTTTGTCTGCGAGAATTTGTTGCTACTCAGTGCAGGGAGAAATACTTTTACCATTTAAAATAGCTAGTCACTGTTGAGCAGCTTCTGTCCAGTTTCATCAAAAATATAAAAAGATAACCAGGCTAATTTGCAAAGAATTAGGCACTCTTTAGTCTTTACACCAGAGAAAAGGCCTTCTAAGTTAGTTAATAGTCAACGATATTATTTTTTAAGTCACCACAACTGCAATATGGTTGCACTTGAACAAAACTACAATGCACATGCATTAGATAAATACCTTGTACTCCCATCAAGTGAGGCAGACTGCAGAGACTGAGCTTTCAGCAATTGCTCTTGTCGAAGCAAAGTTGTCTGATCAATGCGATCATATATTTCTGGTTGCTGGACATTGTGAAAGAAATATTAAACATAGACAGAAGCAATATTTTCCATCTCTCATGGTTCAAAAAACTTCAGAAAACAGAAAGCTGTTAGAATCTCTTCTACGGGATAGGCAGCAATAACCTGATGCTGATGACTAAAACCGACAGGATCAGCAGCATATCGACTAGTTGGATCATTCTGTAAGTCTCTACTCATATAGGCACTCTGCCGCTCACCGTATTGTCGTCTATCTATTCCAGAATAATCCAAAACCTTATCGCCATACAACTGCTCTGATTTATGACCATAGCCGTGGCTTGAAGATGAGAGATAATCACCAGAAGCAAACTTAGGTGAATCAGAAACACTCACAGCATATCCCCCACGACTCTCCAAAGCTGATGGCCCAGCCCCCTTGGCACTCAAAGAAGGAACCTACACAAAGTGGTTAAATGGTCTTCTAAATAAAGCCAAACAGTGACCATTTTAAATAACCTATAACTAAGCTATATCAGATCTACTTCAAACAAAAAAGAAATGCAAAAGCAGAAGTTCAAACAGAATCAGTTTTGAGAACCACCAGATCTATAGCTGGCGCTTACATTTTCAAGATACTAATTAACAACAAGACATTGAATGAGGTAAGATTTTTTAGCTAGAATGAATGAAGTAATGGAATTAATAGTTAATAATTAATATAATGCACCAA
>QFDD01000271.1:0-44181 GCA_006871305.1 Vachellia collinsii | reverse complement strand
TCTATGTTAAAGGCATATTATTCTGTTGGGTGTTAATTGCTGTTCTAGTACTCTTTTTAGTATATAAATGTTTATTAATATACTTTGAATGAATTTGTCCTTGCTTCACCTCTTATAACCCTGCTTGATTATTTGATAAATTATTTGTTGGTTACTGGGACTTCGTGTCTCATTCTGTGGTTTTTAACATTTTTTCAGGAGAGGCCCCTGGTACGGTTAGACGAGAAGGAAAGGAGCCAGAGGCTTAGTGTTGTGCCTCTTGTAGGGCCTCATCTTTTTGAGACATTCATGTGGGAGATGTATATATTGCCATATAGTTAGGCTGTGCATACTCTTTCAATTATTTTGATAGCCATTGTCCCCTATGTGGGAAGCTTCAGCTATTGCTAAATCTATTTTGTTGCTTGAATGGCTTTGGGTCATCTCCAATTAAAGATGATAACTCATGAAATATTATGTTCGATTTAATGAAATATTTTGGTTATAGGTGTTTCAGTTGGTATCAGAGCCAGGTTTCGATCTTGGGACCTGTGGGTTATGGGCCCACCTCGGTTACAACTAGAATTTACATATTAGAGAATTTTCAATTGTAACACCCAATTATTAAATGTCCTCATCTGAAAATTGTCTAGCAGGTAAAGCAACACAAAATGTTTCATTCAGTAAGGGAACTCAAGTCGAGTGAACATTGCAATTCTTCCATCCTTGTTTATTTGGTTATTAAATTGTCAGGGCAAAAGATAGAGATTAAAACTTTATTCTCTCTGTTGAGAATTATTCATGATATAATCATGTTTACTTGATCTCATATCAACTTGAAACTCAAATGCTTTATATAGTAACATGAATGAGTTGAAGAAAATCAATTAAGTATTTTTTTTTGAGATCTTATAAACTGATAGAAATCATGAATATCTATCTAATGAATGAAACTAGCTCTATGAAGAGAGGTAGTTAGATAGATGAATGTTTATTACGCTCTATCAGAAAATGAAGTCATTGAGAGGCATCATGAAACGCCATTATGTTTATGTATATGATGGTTTAAACTAACCCACTAAATGTGAGTGAGAGAGTATTACCAAGTGTCCACCTTTAGTGGATTAGCTTACATTCTTGGTTCCATCAAGGGTGTGTAGCTTTGAACTTAACCATGTGCTCTCACAAGTAGTTACTTTTTTCCACACCCTATGAATTGTGGTTAAACGTTTCCACAAATCTAAAAGTATACCAAAATGGTATGTTGTGCATTCCCGTAATGATTCTAAGTGGGAGCTCATCAGGGTGAAGTTTTCTTGAGTGAAAACAAGATGGAATTGTGACTAAAATGAATTAAAAGTATTATGTTAGTTATGGATGATTTTCCAAATAAAGGTGAAACTGATTGTATTACATCTCTTTATGAGACGTATAGACAAGTCAGTGCAGAACAATTCAAAGATGTTCAATCATCTTTATAAGTGGGAGCTTACAAAGAAGAAAAACAATAAGCTCAATATGGAGTAACTGAGATGAATGTTTATGACAAACCATGTTCTGTACTTTATCTTCACATTATATTGATAAAGAATGGAAGAAAGCAATGGAAAAGAGAATTGATTCTTTAAGAATGAATTAACCTCATCAAGTCAAAAATCAATTGATCTGTCACAAGGCCAAAAGTTTATTGGGAATAAGTGAATTCTTAAGATTGAGAGAAAAGATCTCAAGATTGAGAGAAAAGAGAATAGATCAATTGGCAACTACAAAACTAAGTAAGTTACAATGGGGTATACACAAATAGGAAGGTATAGATGATGGAGATACCTGAAAGGTATAGACTATGAAGATACCTCCTTACATGTTGTATGCTCAAAATTAAAATTATTTTGGCAATAGTTAGCCGTTGGGTTTAGGTTTACATTTATTAGATGTAAACATGTACTTTGAGTAGTGATCTAGATGAAAACATCTACATAATGTAGTTTGAGGTTTCACATAATAGTAACCTCACACATTTTTGCAGAGATCTTCTTATAGATTAAAGCAATTATCCAGACAATGGTGTTTGAGGTTATATATAGAGCAGTAACCTCATGTGGTTTTCAAATTAGTTATAGAAAACGATTGTAAAACGGTTTGTGAAATTATCTATTTATATAGATGATACTATTGGCTAAAAATAATTTGAGTTAATGATGTCTATTAAAGAATAATGGTAAGGACATGGGTAAGACATTGTGAAATTTTGGAGTTGAGATCCAAATATATGGCCTAAAAAGAATTATGTCCTTATCGCAAAAGAATCATATTATGGAAATGATTTAAGTGGTTCACTATGAGTTAATGTGATCCAGTGAATACCCTAGTGACATCAAGAATGAGTTTGATTCTTGATACTTATGAGTTTGATTCTTGATACTTATCCCTAGACTGAATAAATATAGAAGAAAATGGAAGGGTTTCCATACAAATGTTGTTGGTAGTCTAATGTATACAATAATGTATACAAAACCAGAAATTTTTTTTTTAAACAAGACTTATTAATAAGTGACAATCCAAACCATTGTAAGAGACATTGGATTGATTCATGATAAGTCTTGAGATAACTTTAGGGCATATTGATTATGCTAATTCAAAGCATGTACTATGGCAATACAAATGGTTATATGGCTGATAGTATCTAGAAAACATCTTGATTTTGATAATTAGATTTCAAATTAAATGTTAATGATTGTGAAAGCGTTGCAACTATTAACTAAACAAAAGGCCCTAAGTACCATATAAAGATATAAGTATGAGAGAGATGTTGTAGCACATAGAGTTGTTGTTGAACAAAATGTTCTTATGCGAAGTCCCCTAATAAAGTCTAAAGCTAAGGACATATACAAGAAAAATGTTGAGTCCTTTGACAAGCATATGATATGAAGTAATAGATACTTCAATATGGCTTCACATATGTGTAAGTATACAATGTCTAGTATGTCGTACAGGTAGATGATGTTGGCTCTCTCACACGAGCGACCGCCTTTGACACTAAGAATGAGTGTGCAAAGATGAGACATTTGTGTTCAGCAATAAAACAGTAAAAGTGCTGATGTTGTAGAGAAGAAACATAAACTAAATGTCGCCTTGACTTAAAAGTGCAGTAAGTTGAGATGAGATCCAGTATGATAAATGTGGATCAAATCATGGAAACCCACATCCATGATACCTGTAGCCAGACAACAAATTCTTCAGAATTGACGTCATTCAATGAGAAAAGATGAAGAATTTGGGTTTAGATACTGTGTGTGTCTAGACTTAAGTTTGTACGGTGTTAATAAGATCAAAATCGACATACGCTCTTATAGTGTAAGAGTAACACCGTAGCATGCGATTCATACCGTATGTGCTTAGAAGAACCGCAAATGGGAAGCAAGTGAATAGATCCCTGCTTCATTGCTGTGTGAGTCCCAGAAAGTTTCAATCCTTTCAATGATGTCCTTTAACTTTGACAATATCATGGAGATATGTTTCAATGTCTGCTACTTTAGCATACATCCTATGGTCATGATATATGCGATCTAAAGGTTTTATGCTAGGAAAGTGGTTGATTCATATTAAAATGACAATTGGGTGAAAAGAAGATTACGTGAAATATACACACTTATGCTGGTGTCTGTGACCGGTCCCTTATGATATTACTTTGTTAATTTCATAAGTGTGGACACTAAGCATATGAGAAAGTCAATCTGAGTTTTATGTTGACTCAAGAGGGATTAGATTGGCCATGAGAAAAGTATATATCGGTAAATCTAGGACATCAGAGGCACTATACTAAAATTATCAAACTGCAATATAGGGTTGTCTTGTGCTGGTCTCTAAGAAAGGGATTTCTAATGCAAACACCTAAATGAAGACGTCATGCTCATGCGGTCACAGCATAGCACCTAGTATGAAAGAAGGAAGGAAGAGAAAGAGATTGGATTAACAACATCAAATCCACCAAGTGTGAGTGGGAGATGTTGGAATATACAAGTCCACCCTTGGTGGATTAGGACCCAAACCCATTTGGATTGGGGTTAAAACGAAAATAGATAAACAATATGGGTCATTCTCTCTTTTAATATTTGAATTTCAAATATTATAACCACCGTACGTGATATATGGGAGATGGGTAGTCAGTTTTAAACAAGAGAAAAAAAGTATGACTCCCCGATGAAAAATTTTCTCCAGTTTCCTCTCTCCAAAATTTTTCATTCTTCTCTTCCCTCTCAATGCTATTTGCTGTGTAACGTAATCAGAGTCCAAAATCGGTGCTCTGGTTCTCGTGTGGGTATTCTGTGAGTCAACAGATTCCAGGTATCCCCCAAAATCTTACAGACACAAATAAATAAAGGTCTATGTGTGTGTTCATGTAATGATCAAATGATTTCTTCGTTAAAATATAATTATGTGATGATTAGTTATAAAGATCCCAAGTGAATAATTATTCTGTGATTTTTACTCATTTTATAATATCATTGGAAATCATATTTTCATGGTATATGGTAATTTTCTCTTAACAGCAAGTAGCACCAAATGCCATTAAAAAACCCAAAATTGCTCGAAACAACCAGAAATAAACGGTACAGCAAACGCTAAATGGCACCAAATTAAAACACTCAATATAAATAATAAATATAAAGCATGCAACTATCAAAAGTTTTACTGGATCAAATGTTATATATTTTATAACAAATGGGACACAATTTAGGCATAATGTTGCTCATAGTTATGATGAGATTTACATTATCTAAATATAGTTTTAACAGTCCAGAAGATTTAAAATTTTCAACTGATAACTTTTAAATGAAAAAAATCATTTTTGAAAAAAACTAGCAGTTAAAAAATTGTTTTTATTTTGGATTTTGTACATATTAGAATAATTTTTTCCAAAATTAAAATTAAAAAAATACTAAATCTAGATGGATTGATGAGCATCGAAATTCATTCCACATAACTGCTTTGCGACTAAATTTTATATATGAAAATACATACTTGTTTTGCCAAATATAAAAATATATAATAAACACAAGTGAAAGTAAAAGTTTTTGTTCATATAAAGAAAAGTGGAATCTAAAGTATGCTTCCAATAAGAATCTACTTTAATTTATTGATAAAGACTTTGTTGGATCGCAGACACTATTTGATATTTCTTCGATTTAATTAGGGGACTAAAGTTTTAACAACCATATTGTAGGGGACACAAATGTATTATTCGGTAATATATTCATTTCCATATTCGTGGAACTCTAATACTCTAATCTAATGGTTATTTCTGGTTTTTTTTTGTTAATACAATCTTGAACCCTTTAAATTTGTCATTACTTTCGTTTAATTGGTCCATTAATGAACAAAATGGTCTAAATTCTTATTATCTTATAGAGACCAATATTTTAAAGAGAATGAAATTTACTGGATCAAAACTTATAATTTAAAACTTGAGGAACTAAAATAAAAAAGGGCAATTTAAAGCACTGGAGATTTTATTGAACCAAAAAGGATAACTAATACAAAAGTAATTAATATAAACTTCAATATGCGAGATGAATATGACATTTCAATCAAATAGAGAGTCATGAGATTCTATATCTTGATTGAAAGAGCTTAAATATAAAGAAAATGAAGGACGTAAAAAGAAATTGAATATTCATGAGTTAAGGATGAGCATAATGCAGTTAATATTATGAAGGAAATTACAAAAGATCGATCACTATAAAAAAGAAATTACAAAAGAGCAAAAAGGAAACATAAAAAGAAAAATATTAAAGCAAGTTGTAACACTAATTAAAACCTCTCTGATGGAGAAAAAATAAACAGTACCTTTTAGAGAGAATTTAAAAGTGATCCGGTGTCAAGTTTGTAGGTTTCACATTTTTCATTTTTCTAAAACCTCTCTACGTACATTTTTCATTGAAAATTAAATTTATAAATAATAATAATAATAGTAGTAGTGTCATCCATAATTATAATTTGTCAGGATTTTATTTTGCTTCTCACAAGAATTTTCTTAATACCTTAGTATTTAAAACTCAATTTCGAGAAGCTAAAAGCAAAAGCATTTTTCCTAATATCTTGCTGGGAAAAAAAAGGGAATTATGAAGTAAAACAATGGAGAAAAGCAAAACTAATAAAAAAGGTCTCACAATAATTATGAGGCTTAATATAAATTTGATTGCAAACGAGTAATATGAAATCCATATGACTATTTTAATTATGAAATTCATTTCATTTTCTTTTATAATAATGACTCATCCATTTACTTGTTCACACACGATGGGCTAGGCTTGTGAGCCATGTACGGACACAAATAACTATAAAAAAAATTAAAAATTGTCCCATAAAAAAGGTTGGATCAAACACCAATTTTTCCCCGAAAGTATCGCTTATGAATCAATTATGCCCTGGAAGTTTTTTGAGGTTCAATTATGCCTCGAAAGTCTCAAAAGTCACAATGTTACCTTGATGAGACGGAAATAAAAACGGATGTTTTCCATCTAATATTCTTTGAGGATGGTGAACAAACCAAGACAAGCCATCTTTCTTGTTGACCTCTTCAAACAAAATGTCCTCTTGGGTGTAGTAGCAATTAGGTGCATCAAGTCGGAGCAAGTCCTCAATTAATATTAGGTGGCAAACGTCCATTTCCGTCTCCCCAGGATAACATTGCTACTGTTTTGAGACTTTCGGGGTATAATTGGTCTATAGGCAATACTTGTGAGGAAAAATTGGTGTTTAAAAAATAGTGGTCCCACGTGTATTCCTACATGGAGTCCTTTGTTGAGGTTAATATTAGGTAGAAAACGTTTTTTGTTGTTGCAATAATGTTTTGATGATGACAAATATGTTTTTAAAATTATGATTAAATTGTTTGTTTTCAGAAAAGTTTAAGTAATCTTCGAGTTTTAATGAAAGTATTGTGAGAACTTGAGTTATAAGCTTTAGAACTTGAGTTACATTGTTTAAAAATGCTTTCAATCAAAATTCGAGTCTCGGGTTTTGGAAAAAGCTTTAGAAATACAAAAGTCTCAGTAGAACTCAAGTTTGAATAAAAATTTTCTTACAACTTGAGTTTTGTGTTGTAGAACTCGAGTTTTGAGTGTTGAAAGTTTTTTAGAAAATCAGAACTCTCAGAGAAAACTCAAGTTATATTGGAAGTTTTGGTGAAACTCAAGTTTTGTTTTATAGAACTCGAGTTTCGGGTTCTGAAGTATTTTTGAAACTCAAAACGTCCTTCCAAGACTTGAAGTTTCAATAAAACTTTTGATGGAACTCGAGTTATGAGTATCAGAACTCGAGTTTCTAAGAGAGAGAAACAAAACTTCCTTCACAACTTGAAGTTTAAGCGAAAGTTATGGTATAACTCGAGTTTTGGGAAAATATAACTCGAGTTCGAGCTCTGGAAAATTTCTGAACTTCAAAACTTCTTTCCAAAACTTGAAGTTTCATTAAGAGTTTTCATATAACTCGAGTTTTGTGAGTTGAAACTCGAGTTTCGAGAAGCAAACTTGTTTTAAACTTAAAACTTCCAATGAAACTCGAGTTACACATAAAAGTTATGATTTGAAATACTTATAACTTGAAGTTTTATAAGACAAAACTCGAGTCTCGAAGAGTGAACATGTTATAACTGAAAACTTTCAATAAAACTCGAGTTGCAATGAAAGTTATGTTTTGAAAATAGCTAAAACTTGAAGTTTTGGTAAATAGAACTCGAGTCTTGAAGAGCACAAAATTATTTTTGCTTACGGAAACTTATGAAAACCTGAGTTTTAAGTTCTATAACTCAAGTTTTATCAAAACTCTTATTAAAACTCGAGATACAACAAAAGTTGTATGAATTCTACTTTGAAAAATTCTTCAATAACTCGAGTTCTGAGCAAGCACAACTCGAGTTTGCTTTTCTGACATTAACGCAGTGTGTCAGAAGCTTTATTCTGCTCTCAAATCTTTCCTTATTCATGCAACCTCTATTTGAATCTCACATACCATCATAAATGCTTAACTGCCTTAATTATTAACAGGGGAATGAAGTTCTGATTGCCTAAACAAAAAGAGATTCAACGGACAAAATCTCAGAAAAACATCCTACCTACTGTCAGAAGCACTCAGACGCATTCAATGCGGGAAGGTGAATGAGGACGATGAGTCTAACAGAAACTTAAATGTTTCTAACGGATATTTAATTTTTCCCACTTATAAAAGGCGAAGCATTCAAGTTTCAGAAGACAGAGAATGCACTTACGAGAAGAGCGAATTTATTGCTTCATCTACTTCCTCTGTTTTCATTCTCTCATACTTAAGAGCTTCAGTGATCATCATTAAATTCTCAGAAAGGAGAATATACGTGTTCATTTATTGATTTTGTGAGAGTTACTCAAGGTTGGAGAATCTTGAGTGGGAAAAGACATGAGCAAAAGTGTCAGAGGGTTAAATTGAGTTAGGAAGGGGGAGAGTCCTTCTTCTGATTTGTTGTAATCTTTTGAGATTAGTGGATTTCAAAAGCTCAGAGGTTCTGAGGACTGGACATAGGTCAAGAGGACTGAACCAGGATAAATCTCTTTGTCATCTTTCTTTCATACTCTATTTTTCGTTTCACGGTTGCGAAAATTTTTAACAGACCAATTTACCCCCCTCTTGGTCAAATCCTATCCTAACAGTTTTCATTTTCGTCTCCCCAAGCTAACATTGCTACTGTTTTGAGACTTCCAGGGCATAATTGAACCTCGAAAAACTTTTGGAGCATAATTGATCCATAGACGATAATTTCGGGGTAAAATTGGTATTTACCCCAAATAAGTTTACTTAACAAACAAATAATAGCATCCCACAAAACCCGTTATATACACACCCATTTGATACATGGAGTACTTGATTTGTGAATAACCTCAAAGTCACATTCCATTTCATACCAAAAAGCTTCTTTATGTGTCGTGTCCTTATTTATATTTTATTTTGGTAATGCCATTTTAGCCTACCCAAAAGGAAAATATCACAACTGTCTTCAAAAAACATTAAATAGTGTAGCTTTTAATTTTTTTTTATAGATTTTATGTAATATCCCAAAATTTTTGTACTAGAAATAAAAGACTAAATGAGAGAGTAAAAGGCTAGTTGAGAAGGAAATAAGCTTAAGAGGCTGTTAGCAAAGGGTCTAAGTGTCTGTAGGCATGTAAGGGTAAAATGGTAATTATGGTGAAGGCAAACCATAACCCCGGGGATTTTGGTAATTTTGATCAAACATGTCGGAAAATTGAATGAGGCACAAAAAGGTGCAAAATAATTTCCAGCAGCGTATTTTAGGAAAGGTTGAGGTTAAAGGAGTAGGAATAACCTCAAATTAAATTCTCAGTAATTAGTTGATATTTGGCTTATTAAGGGATTTTATGTGAGATATAGTTTTTTTAAATAACAAGAGGCCTTAGATAATTATGTAAAAATGAGGGAACATAGGTTGAGGATTATGTTGATTTATAAAGTTGATTTCAAGTCCAAGTTTAGAGTAGATTGCCTTAAAGGAAATAAAAAGAGTAATTAATCCTGAAAAAGAGAAAATAAAGAGAAATTCTGAAAAAAGGCATTTCGGGAAAGAGATTGAGATTAATAAAATTATAATAAATACCTCTTGAATTATGAGAATTTCCTATGGTATGACATTGGTCAAGTTATCAGAGGACTACCAGAAAGAAGTTCTAGAGTATATTTGCTTAGCCCTCAAGTAAGGATTTAGAGGGAATAAAAGTTAATAATTATTTGTGAGGTTGAGAGGTATTCGAATGCCATTATCAATATACCATATGAAAGAGCATTAAGAGGAGGTAATTATAAAATATAAGTGTTAATGAGAAGTTGTATTATCATATACCAGCAGAATCTTAAAGTTGAAGCTTAGGGGATAAAACCCTAAACTTAGTGGCCAAGTACTTAAAGGAGAAGTTAGAGGAGCTCATCAAATAAGACATTTTGGCTTCTAAAAGGAGTGGAGGCATGGTTTAGAGGAGAGAACACATAGAAAAGAGAAGGAAAGGAGAGAGTGCTTAGGAGAGAAGAGAAAAGAGAAGAGCGAAGGCTGCGGTGAAGGGCTCCCGAGAAGAATTCCTCAATGAATTTGGGTAGTTTGTCGCGGTGAAAGTATAAGTTAGTCGCGGCGAAGTGTTCTCGAGACGAATTTGAGGAGTTCGCTGCGGTGATATAAGGAAATGGTCTCGGTGAAAGGGACCCAAGATGTTTGGTTGTGGCTCTGAGGTAGTTGGCCGCAGCGAAGGAGGAAGTTTCCTACGGCGAAACCCAAGTTTTCAAAACTCAAGTTATAAGATTCAAAACTCGAGTTACATTATATAAAAGTGTTTTCAAAATCCAAAACTTTCAAGAGAACTCAAATTTTGATAAAAGTGTTGTCAAAACTCAAGTTTTGGGAGTCAAGTCGAGTGTCGGGTTTTGAAACAAGTTTCAGAAATCCAAAACTCTTAGTAGAACTCAAGTTTGAACAAAATTTTTGTCACAACTCGAGTTATGTGTGATAGAACTCGAGTTTCGAGTTTCAAAACTGTTTTAGAAAATCAGAACTCTCAAAGAGAACTCGAGTTTAAATGGAAGTTTTGGTGAAACTCGAGTTATGTTTTGTAGAACTCGAGTTTAGGGCTTTGAAAAGTCTTTGAACCAAGAAATCTCTTCTCAAAACTTCAAGTTTCAAGAAAAGTTTTGATAGAACTCGAGTTATGGGTAGTAGAACTCGAGTTTCGAAGAGTGAGACTCAAAACTTCTTTCACAAATTGAAGTTTCAACAAAAGTTTTGAAGAAACTCGAGTTTTGAGAAAACAGAACTCGAGTTTTGAGGTCTGAAAAATTCTTGAACTACAAAACTTCTTTCCAAAATTTGAGGTTTCGATAAAAGTTTTAGTACAACTTGAGTTTTAAGAAATGGAACTTGAGTTTTCGATATGAGAACTTCTTCTAAACTCAAAACTTCCAAGGAAAGTTGAGATACAATGAAAGTTATGATTTCAAATACTTGAAACTTGAAGTTTTAAAGTATGAAACTCGAGTCTCGAAGAACTTAAAAATGTTTTAGCTTACGAAAACCTGTGAAAACTCGAGTTTTAAATTCTATAACTCAATTTTGTATCAAAACTCTTTTTAGATCTCGATGAACGCCGAAAGTTTTGTATCAAATGAACTTCAAACAAATCGAGTTTCTTCATAATGACTCGAGTTATGAGAAAACTTTCAAGCATTATTTACAAAACTCGAGTTATAACAAAATTGCTTTAAATTCTTCTATGTTATTTCATCAATAACTCAAGTTTTAGCAAATGTAACCCGAGTTTGCTTTATCTGACAGTAACACAGAATGTCAGACGCCTTTCTTTATTCCCAAATCTGTCCTTATTCATGTAACATTTTTTTTGAATCTCATTTACCATCATGAATGCTCATTTACTTTAATGATTAACAGAGAATGGAATTCTGATTGCTTCACCGGAAAGGGATTCAACGGACAAAAATGCCGAAACCACCCTACCCGTCAAAAGCATTTATTGCGGGAAGTTGAACGACGAAGATGAGTATAACGGAAACTTAAATGTTTCTAACGGATAATTAATACTTCCCAACTATAAAAGGTGAAGCATTCAAGTTTCAGGAGATAGAAAATGCAATGACGAGAAAGCAAATTTATTACTCTTCATCTACCTCCTCTGTTTTCATTCTCTCAGATATTTGAGCTTCAGTGTTCATCATTAAATTCTCAGAAAGGAGAATATACTTATTCATTTATTGATTATGTCAGAGTAACTCAAGATTGGAGAATCTTGAGTGGGAAAAAATACGAGCAAAAGTGTCAGTGGGTTGAATTGAGTTAGGAAGGGGGAGAGTCCTTCTTCTGTATTGTTGCAATATTTTGAGATTAGTGGATTTGAAAAGCTCAGAGGATTCTAAGGACTAGATGTAGGTCAAGTGGACCGAACCAGGATAAATCTCTTTGTTCACTTTCTGTCATACTCTGTTTTACGTCCAAAGTTTGCGAAAATTTTTATTAGACCAATTCACCCCCCCTCTTGGTCAAATTCTATCCTAACAGAAGCCAAGTAGTGAGGCAAGGTGTGAAATAAAATTTTATGGTTTTATCCGCTTTAACCAAGTACGTTTTGGAAATCTAAGAACCTTACGCCCTTAAATGAATCGAATGGTTTTAATTGGAGATACTAACCACTAAAGTTCCGTATTTTATAAAGTTTACAATGTTTTTCCCAAGCATGGTTTAAAATGAGAAAAATTTAAAAGTCCCTATTGGTGAAAACCTTTGGTAAGTCTACGAGTCTGAATGGTTAGTGAGTAATCTTAAAGGGCCTAAGGGTGTGAAGTATGAGGTGTTACATTTTATATATTGTTTCTGGCAAAAAATAGTATGTATTTTTGTATGTATGTTTTCAAGAGCCACAACACTCAATCTTATAATCCAATTTTTACGCCGGAGACTTGATGAAGGGATCATTAAGTGCAATATTTTTAAAACATTTTGAAAAAATATATTGATGGATAGTAACATTCTATAATAAAATAAAGGTTGGTCTACATTAACATGTTGGTTTACAGAGTGTGAAAACACTGTGTAATATGAATATATCTTTGTGTCAAATTTTGTAAGTTGATCAAATTTTCCTGTAGCTTTTCCTTAACAAAGTGAAAATATATCTGTGTTTAGTGTAAAGACCCAAAATCCGAGTCGTGGTTAACGCATAGACTAAGCCAAATACTTTCGCTTAACCTAGCAAGCTGAAACAAATTATACAAAATTTAGATATAATCCTTGGAAAATAAGACTAGGACACTGCCATAGTGGTCAGATAGAGATCCACCGGAAGCACCAATGTAATATAATCTACTTCAAGAGTCTAGAAATCATAATTAATCACAAATATTTTTACTAGCTGCACCATCCGGAAGATAATGTATAGAGAGAATGGTGAGTCTATCACTGACCAAGTGAAGACATGAATAACAAAGTGCGTAGAAGGGAAGCAAAGGTGCACAAGAGTTTTTCGCAAATAATTTTCACAAGAAAGATCGAAATATTCAAATGTTTCTATTGAAAATCTTATATGCTAAGAATGATAAAACTTTCTTGACCTTATAAATATAGACAATTTGCAATCAATGATCAACCAACATTCAATCAGAATAATTGTTCAATCAATATACATCATTAAACTTGGTAGGAAATAATAATCCCACCTATATATCACATATACTATATATTATAACTCGTGGTGAGGAATAATCGTTCTACCTATATATATCTTATATATATTTAGACTATACATTCAACCCACATACATCACGTATGAATATATATGCGGATGTATTCATTCCACACACACACACACACACCCACACACACACACACACACACACACACAGATAAATAAATCCATCTAATTTTGGAAAACATAAAGAAAGTTAAACAATATTTCCTAAAAATAAATCCATTTGATTTTTTTAAAGCATGAAGTGTAACATACCAAAATTTAACCAATGTGTTATGAAATGTAATTGAGGTTTAAAAAAGTCAATTACAAAATTTTTGGATTAGAATAAATAAATTTTTTGATAAAAAATTATTTTAAGGAAATTTGAGAAAAATTAAAAAAATTTATCGGAATAATTATTTTATATATTAAGGCAGTGTCAAATTTAAGGAGAAAATTACTTATTGGAATAAAAAGATTATTATGGTATTTCTTGATTTTAAAAAAAGGACGAGCTTGCAAAAGGGGAAAGTATGGGGGCAAACTTGTCATTTATCCTTCCCACACATACCACACGTGTGGCAAAATAATAACCCCCTCCCTTTGTCTTTTTCATTCATTCTTCTTCTTTTCTTCAAACCTGTGTGTGTTGGGGTGGGGTGGGGTGGGGTGGGGGGGGGGGAATCTCACCGGAGGAAGGAGCCATCAACGCATACAAGAATGGATTCTGGTTCAGGTGAGTCTCCTGGAGCTTCCCCTACCCTCAGTTTCTTTGATTTTTGTCATTTTGGGTTTTCGGGGTTGAATCAAAAGTGATAAATCTAAAGATTTTCACCTATTAAATCACTTAATGAGTAATATTGAAGCTTTTTTAAGTTGTTTTAAGTTGATATGAGTTGAAATGATGGATTTCATGAGTTTGGTATTGAATCTGTTAAGAGTCGGAAAGCAGGGGTCTTCGGGTTCTTTGGTGATTTGAGGCCAAAGCATGAATGTAAGTAGTTTACTGGTTTAATAAGGATGACAACTGAGCATATGAGTTGTTTTCCGGTGTGCATGTAAGATTTCTTCCTCTGTTCTGTGGAACCGAAGCAGAGCCTTTTGAATTTAGGGGGACAATTTCGTTTGCTTTGGAATCTAAGGAAAAAAAAAAGTGTTTAGCCGCCTAATGGAACTGTGAGCTGTAAGAGAACCATATTTCAAAGGTTCATGGTGTAAGTTTCTGATTTTTTTATTGAGTTTTTGAGTGTATACACACACACACACACTTGAGCGTGTGGGGGTGTACAAATATGTAAGCTGGTGCATGTGGGAATGTTGAAGGATTTGGGGATTTGAGGAAGTGATTAAAAGTCAAGAAAATACTATTGCTTCTAAAGGAAAGATTTTATATGGACAAGGATATTTTAAAAGCTCCATTTTAGTATTAGAAAGATTGATTGAAGTTTAGAGTGTGTGTCTTTATATAAATATATAAACTGAATTTTGTGAGGTTAAGTTTGAAGAAAGAGCTTGATGATTTCATGGTGTTTAAGCAATAAGCTTCAAAGAGAATTGGAAGGATTGTTGTTGAGATTATTTTATATTGAGATTGTTATTAATATTCTTGGTGCTTATGGAGAACATTTGACGATTAAAGAATTGTTTAAAAATTCTTTAAATCAAAATGTGGTAAAGTGTTAGAGAAATATTTGCAATCTATGGGAAGCTAAGAAAACAGGGAATTTCGCTTTCAAGAAAAAGGACTATGTTTTCCTTTAAAATCTGAAGGAAAAGGGAGCATAAACTACTTAATCATGAACAAGACTAAGAACCTGGACTTGAGAGTAATGTTTCAAAGCTTATATGTTGATATTTTAATATTTGCGTTAAGGATAGTGTTCATCGGTTGGGATATTCCATGGTATAATGTTCTGCTGTCCAGCTTCATTTTCTAAGGATAGAAACTGATTCAAGTTAAGGAAGAAGTGCTTGGTTTCAAATGGAGGAGAAGGAAAAGCCATAATATGTTTCTCTATCCATATGGCATTGCGAGTGAATGTGAGAGTCTTTGGAAATGAATCTTAAAGCTGTAACAGTTTTAGAAATATGGAATTTCCAGATCTAAAGTGGATGTTTGTAAAAGAGTTGACATTTGCTAAATGCTTTGTGGATTTGGTAAATAAAAAAAGTTGAAGTTGAAATGGCATTTTGAAGCTGAAATTTTTTGGGTGATTTAGTTGCATTTGAGTATTCTGGACAGCTATTTTTGAGTGGGTTTTAAACTGGATAAACAAACTCCTCTGCCCATCAAATTTGGTTAGCCCTTAGTGCATATCTTGAGCTTTAGAATAAGTCTTACAACGCATTATTTGAATGAGTAGATTGTAAGTTATGAATTTTTAAAGATTTATACAGAAAGCTGTAATTTTCTGGTTGAATTATTTGTATTTGAGCTTTCTAGATAGCTGACTTTGGACAGATTTTTAGTTACCCAAATGGTCTTTGTTGAACATAAAATTTGGTAAGTAAATAGTACTCATAATAAGCTTTAAAATGAGTACTAGAATACATTATTTGGATAAATAGATTGCAAGTTATGAACCATTAAAGTTTGGTTCTGAAATTTGAAATTTTGGAATAATTAGTACGTGAACAGCAAGTTGTTCACTGATTTTTGGTTATAAAATTATTTTACAAACCAACCCTTGTTGGTTTATTCTAGGAAGAAAAAAACTGTTTAGGAATATTTTATATTATAATTTATGGTTATTTTAAGGATGGGTGGTTTTTATAGCAGTTAAGTTATAGGGTGGTTTTTATCAGTTTTTGTGTAAGGGTTTATATAAGGACCTCTATGTTTTTTCAGTTGTGTGGTTAATGAATTACTTAGTTATCATTTTTTCCTTTCCATTCTAGAATGCAGATTCTGGTTCTAGAGTGACCACTCTTAATCCCTCCCTACTTCTCTATTCCCCTCTACTCTAACCTATCCATCTTTCCTCTTTCCTACCCTCTATATCTTGTCTCTTTTCAGGATCTATCATTTTGGTATCAGAGCGGTGATTCTTGGGATTCCTGTGTAATCATGGTTAACACTTGTTCCTCTGCCAGTAATTCTGAACCTTTAATTCCCCTTCCTCAACCAAAAAATTCACCCTCCATCCCTACACAAGACACCCATCCACAACCCAACTCCACAGAAATTTTATCCCAACAATTAGCCTACATATTGACCAAACTTAACAGGTTAGATGCATATACGACTAATTTGAGACAACAGACAATTCCTATTAGACATGCTCCAGAAAATTTGGGTGAAAATATTGCTATTCATAAAGAAGTTTATGGGGAAAACCCATGGTGGTGTAAGAATCCGTCCAAACTACCTCACTCCAAATTGGAATTTCCTAAGTTTGAAGGAGGGGATCCACGAGGTTGGATTATGAAGGCTGAGAAGTATTTTCAGTATTATCAGACTCTGAAAGAATTGAAAGTTGATGTGGCAGCAATGTATCTAGAGGGAGATGCTCTTGATGTATTTACTTGGGTTTCTTCAGGGAGGACAATACAGTATTGGGAAGAGTTGTTGCTGGTTTTTCAAGAGAATTTTGGCCCGGTAGAATTTCAAAATATAGATGCACACCTTTGTTCAATTAAATAGAATGGGTCTATACATGAATATCGCCTTTGCACACAGATCTTCTAGGGTACAAGGATGGCCTGAACATTGTTTGTTGGGTGTTTTCATTAATGGTTTAAAAGAAGAATTGCAATCTGATGTGAAAATTCAGAAACCCAGGATGGTATACAAAGTTGCTAGTTTGGCGATTGAATTTGAAGCCAAACTACTAAATCAGAATTTGGGGCATTATAAGCAGTAAAGTAATTTCTCACGAGGGTCAGATTATGGGGTTAAAATTTTTGGGAAAATAAAATTAATTTTTCCCCAAAATATTCTACTCAAAATTTGGTAGGATTTTCTCAGGCTAATAATTCGAATTTCAATTTTCAAAAACAGTTAACTCCCATGTTTTCAGGATCTCAGCCAGCTATTACCACTACTCCATTAAATTAGGAATAGGAAAAAGCAGTTATGATGTGATAAAGGTCTCTACTTCAGGTGCAGAGACAAATTAATTCCTGGGCATCGTTGTAAATAGTCTTTTTTGAAACTGATGGAGATAACCGATGAACCAGAAGACAACCTAATGGAGGTTGCTGAAACGAATTCTTCTACTCCAGAGGAGTTTGCTGAGATATCTCTACATGCTTCTTAGGTCATTCTTTTGCAACAACTATGAAGTTGAAGGGCACTATTAATTCTAAGCCGGTGTTAATTTTGATTGATAGCGGCAGTACTCATAATTTCCTGTCAACCAAAGTGGTTATTGAATTGCAGTTACCAACTCAAGCTATTGCAAAGGATGATGGGTGTAGATACAAACTGGTGATGGAAAAATTATTCGTTACAGTTCAATGTCAGTAGGTTGAAATATGTGTACATGATCTTTCTATCAAGGATGGCTTTATACCTTTTTCCTTGGGAGGTGTTGATGTAGTTCTCAGTATAAAATGGCTTGCTTCCTTGAACATAGTAGAAGCCAATTGGCAACAAATGTATAAGGTCTTTTGGGTTAATGGGTGCAGATACAAACTTCAGGGTACTCCTCAACCTCAACATTCTAATGTCTCTTTACAAAGTTTATCTACAGATTTTTCTGGGGCACATTTCAATCATCCTTTGCAATAGCTACTTCAATCCTTTACAGCAAGTTTTAAGGAACCAGCCTCCTTACCACCAATCAGATTTCATTTACATGCCATTCCTCTTTATCCAGGTTTAGCACCTCCAAATATTCGCCCTTATAGATATCCACATTTCCAAAAGGATGAGATTGAATGTCAGGTGGCTTAGTTGCTTGCTAAGGACTTTATTCACCCAAGTGTGAGTCCTTTTGCTAGTCTTATGTTACTGGTGCCCAAAAAAGATTCGGTGTTTATGTGTGGATTACAGGGAACTCAACAAAGTTACAATGCTAGATAAGTACCCAATGCATAATATTGATGAACTCCATGGTGCTGCTTATTTTTTTATAATTGACCTTAGGTCCGATTATCACCAAATTCATGTATTTCCTAATGATATTCATAAAACTACTTTCCATACTCACTCTGGGCATTACAAATTTGTCATTATGCCGTTTGGTCTCACAAATGCTCCATCCACTTTCCAAACGACTATGAATGATCTTTTTCGTCCTTTTCTCAAGAAATTCCTTCTCGTATTTGTTGATGACATTCTAATTTACAGCCATACTTTTGAAGCCCATTTATCACATTTGCAACTTGTCTTTCAAACTTTGCAGCAGCATCAATTAAATTTCTATTACATATTCCATTTTTCTTTGACAAATACGATAGGAGTCATTTTCGTTTTCCCAAAATTTTATGTAAGCCCCTTTGAGATAAATAGTCTTTTCTGTGCAATTCCAAATGTGAAGTAAGTCTCTGTATCAGCCGCTAGTGAATCTTCAGGTACTGTTTTATTCAATGTTTTCTCAATTACTCTTTTACCCGTAAATGTAATGTAAGCATTGGATTTGGCAATAATGATATCCCTCAACATACCAAAACTAGCAGTCACCCCACCAGTAGAGGAGCCAATCCTAAGAAATGTCATTTCCTTCAATCAAAAATTTCTTTTCTTGGCCATGTGGTTTCATCGGCAAGAGTATCTGTTGATCCTGAAAAAAATCACTTCAATTTCTAATTGGCCTTTACCTCAGAATCTCACGGAATTACGAGGTTTTTTTGGGTCTTACTGGATATTATAGGCATTTTGTAAAACATTATGGTTAGATTGCAAAGCCTCTCACTGACATGACAAAAAAGAATGCTTTTGCTTGGGATGCTTCTACTTTACAGGCTTTTTCTGATGTCAAACTTACTTTGGTAAATGTTCCTGTTTTACGCCAACCAGATTTTACACAGCCCTTCATTGTTTAGTGTGATGTTTCTTCCACTAGAGTGGATGCTGTGTTACAACAACATGGCCATCCAATTGCCTTTTTCGGCAAAGGCTTGTCTATTGCCAATCAACGCAAGTCTGTTTACAATAGAGAATTATTGGCTCTTGTCATGGCTTTGCAAAAATGGGGGCACTACTTGTTGGGGAGGCAATTTGAAGTCCATACAGATCATCATAGTCTTAAGTTCTTGATGGATCAACGAATTAGCACTCCTGATCAGCAGTGACTATTGATGAAATTGCTGCCTTTTGACTTCAAGATTATTTACAGATCTAGTTCTTCTAATTAGGGGGCTGATGCCTTCTCTAGAGTCCCTCATTCAGGTGATCTTTTTGCTATTACTATGCACCATGCTGATTATTTCACTGATCTTCCTCAATTGCTGCAACAAAATGAATATATTGCTGCTATTATCTCTGCTCTGCAAGATGATTCAACCTCAATGGCCCATTTTGCCTTATCTTTTGGTTGTTTATATTATAAGAACAAGCTGGTTATACCTGCTCCCAGTTATTTAAGCACTTCCTAGGTTGCGGATGCTTATTCTTCTCCAATTGGGGGTCACGGTGGTGTTTTAAAAATACTTAAACATTTGCAGCAACAATTTTTTTGGAACAAAATGAAGGAAGAAGTCACATGTTTTGTTTCTCATTGTGCTATTTGCAAATAGAATAAGTACTAGCCACTGTCTCCTTCTCGTTTGGTATAGCCACTAAATATTCTAGAAAGAATTTGGGAGGATATTTCAATGGATTTAATCATTGGGCTGCCAAAATCACATGTTTTAGATAGTATTTTGGTTGTTGTTGATTGCCTTAGTAACTATGTTCACTTTGTTGGACTACAGCATCCAATTACAGCAAAACTTGTGGCAAATGTGTTTTTCCGTGAAATTGTTCATCTCGATGGCTTTCCTAAATCCATTGTATCTGATCATGATCCTATTTTTATAAGCTCTTTTTGGCAAGAAATGTTTCATCTTAGTGGCACTCATTTGAGGATGAGTACATCTTATCATCCCCAAACTGATGGTCAAACTGAAGAGGTCAACCTATGTTTAGAGACTTATCTTCACTGTTTTTCACAAGATCATCCGAAATCCTAGAGTCACATGCTTCATTGGGTAGAATTATCTTACAATTCAAGTTTTCATACTACTTCTGGTATGACACATTTCAAGGTTGTTTATGGTAGGGAGGCACCTTTGATACATTCTTCTTGATATCAAGATACTAGAATAGTTGATCTTGCTGATTATCTTGAGGAAAGAGATGCTGTCTTACACACTTTGAAGGAACATGTTTCTTTTGCTCAAAGCCACTTGAAGGAACAAGCTGATTCTAAACGGCATGAAGTGGAGTTTTCTCCTAGTGATATGGTCTTTTTATGGGTTCAACCTTACAGACAGAAAAGTTTGGCTAAGCGAAGATATGAAAAAATTTCTCCTCATTTCTTTGGTCCTTATTCGGCGTTGCATCGTATTGGTGGTATTTCTTATGAATTGCAATTGCCTCCAGGTGCCAAAGTTCATCTAGTTTCCATGTTTCTTTATTGAAGCTGGATCATAGCTATCCCCCCAATTTTGCATTATCTCCTCTTCCAGTTACTGATGATTAGGAGTTGCAAGTTGCATCTGAATAGGTGCTGGATGTGTGCTCTACAAACCGTGAAGGCATGTTGGATGTGGAATTACTTGTAAAATGGAAGTATCATCCAGCTGAGGAGTCTAGCTGTGAGTCTTATGATCTTATAGCTTCACAGTTTCCTTCATTCAGCCTTGAGGACAAGGCTGTTCTTTAAGGGGGAGTAAAGCTACAAACCGACCCTTGTTGGTTTATTCTAGGAAGAAGAAAACTGTTTAGGAATGTTTTATATTATAACTTATGGTTATTTTAAGGATGGGTGGTTTTTATAGCAGTTAAGTTATAGGGTGGTTTTTATCAGTTTCTGTGTAAGGGTTTATATAAGGACCTCTATATATTTTCAGTTGTGTGATTG
Source organism: Vachellia collinsii (assembly GCA_006871305.1). Lineage (NCBI taxonomy): Eukaryota > Viridiplantae > Streptophyta > Magnoliopsida > Fabales > Fabaceae > Vachellia > Vachellia collinsii. The sequence continues at coordinate 22,922 of QFDD01000271.1, read as the reverse complement.
ATGAATTATTTAGTTATCATTTTTTCCTTTCCATTCTAGAATGTAGATTTTGGTTCTAGAGTGATCACTCCTCTTAATCCTCCCTTACTTCTTTATTCCCCTCTATTCTAACCTATCCATCTTTCCTCTTTCCTACCCTCTATATCTAGTCTCTTTTTAGGATCTATCAAATTAAGTACTAAATCTAGATGGTAATTTTCTTTGAAAGAAGATATAGAAAGTTTCAAATAGAAGCTTGAACCACCACATTTGCAATTATGTGGAGAAATTATGACTTTTGCAAACTTGTTGGGTATGCAAAAGTTAAGAAAAAAATAATTTGGACAAGTGTATAAATAAGAAGAAATCAATAATAAATGTAATGATTTCTTTCTTTTATGATTGGATAAACAAAGCAACCCTTGAATGAAAAATAATGATGATTAAATAAAGTAAAAGGGGTAGGAGTGCGAATAGGAGAGAATGAAGAGCTAAACAAAGCTCAATAAGCATATAATTAATTTAATATTATACGTGTTGTTTGTAAAGCCATTGATAAGGGAAGCCAATAGAGCCCTTTTTCCTGACAAATCATAGCAAACATGCTCAAAAGACTTCCAGTTAAATCCCTAATCTGATTTCAATGTGTGCGCAAAGATTGGGAAAATCTATTCAAGACACCATCTTTCATAACAAACCATCTCCCCTGCTTCACTCATCAAATCCCTTCACTTCTTGTCCAATGGGATCATTGCAGAGACTTTGATTTCCTACTGAGTATGTTAGGTTGTGACTTGCAAGAAATTGAAGTTCAGAATGCACCTTTGATTAAGTCCTTACAATCTATTTACATGGTAGGGTCCAACAATGGTTTGCTCTATCTTAAGGTTGTAGATGATAGTAAATCTCTACATTCCATTTTACTGTGGAATCTAGCAACTAGAGTGGTCAAACATATCAATGATTTTAAAGGAACTTTCCATCTAGGATTTGGTTTTAGTTCAACTGTTAATTATTACTAGGTTGTCATAATTTATATGCTTGACAATAATGGTGCCGGGTAAATCGAATGGAGGTGTTCTCATTATCCACAAGTCATGGAAGGAGGTAGAATATGGAAACTTGGAGGGTTTGTGTATTAAGTCTGAAGCTATTAGTGCCAATGGAGTTGTGAATTGGTTTGGATTAAAGGAAGATGAAGATGGCGGTTGTTTGTTCAAATTTCAGTTAAAGGATTAAAAGGAATCAAATTAGGCCACCGACAGTGTAATAAAGACAAAGATGGGGCTACTACCTTTGACACAGGGTGAATGAAATCATGATATTATTAAGATTCAAATAAAGTACAGTGGAGAATGATGTCAGACAAGAAGGAAGGAGAGAAAGTGAATGATTTCGGTTGTGAATAGTCAGTTCTAGATTATTACAATGGAAATAGCAACGAAATAAATAGTTAGTCACTAGCCATCATCAACCGTTGGCCTAGTCTAACGTCTCCCAAAGATTTAAGGGACGTGGTCGTCGCTGGATTCTTGGATCTTAACTGCTTGGTCCGATACCTGTGGGGAGCTAGTGATAGCTTTGGGCATGAAGACAGGTTCCCTGCATCGTCTTGGTGTCTAGTCGTAGGACTCTAGTTGTAGGCAGTGTGGACCTAATCTTTGCTTGAGTTTGGAGATTGGGCTTCCACCTAATTTGGCCCTAGTCATTTTTTTGGACATACAACAATTATGATTTGATAGTTTCATTTGACGTGGCAAATGAAGTGTTTACATTGAAATGAAGAAGCTTACCATGTATGAGAATATTCTTGCTATGTTTTGTGAGGAATGGAATTAGAAGATGAAGAATTCGGACTTTACTTTGAATTGTGGGTGATGGAGGAAAGTATGAGAAAATTTAATTTAATTTTTTTTTAAAAAAAGGCGGGTTGGCAGGCTGGCCCACTAACATGCATGATCATCATTATGCATAACATATTAAGCCATGAACTAGAACATATCTTACTAACATGCTCATAACATAAACGTATACATGGCCAAGGTACATCATCAAATAAGGATTTACATGTTAACACATCACAAAACTTAGCATTACCATGCAATAAATATAAATAACAATCAATGACAATGTAAATGCACAAGTTAGAGATTTGCTACCTCTTGCTTCACTTTGCTTTCACTTAGCTTCTCTTCTCTTCTTGGAAATGGTGGGCTCTTTACAACTCTTATTGCCTACACATAATTACAATGCCAAATACATTATAATTCACTCATTGACATGCATTATAACTCATTAGAATTAATCAAACTCTTTCTTCCAATTTATGGTTCTTAAACCCTAACTTTGCCATTTTCAATGTTAATGCTTCCAAATTTGTTTTCTCACTTGTACCTTACACAATTTTTCACTCTAAACCTATTGAAAGCATAAAAAAAAATCAAAATCCACTTTATTCCCTAAATTCCAGCACAGGCCGAAAATCAACAAGAGGAACGAAAATATGGTTTTCAACATTCCTTTCCATACACTTGCATACTCTTACTTCCAATCCATTTTCTAACCATTATTTAACTCAAAATATTTTTTCCACTTGCTTAACCAAAAATTGAGCAGCACCTCCCATTAGGGTTCATTATCCAAAAATTCAAAACAACAATCAACAGTCATAATCCAACCACCAACAAGCATAAAATCATCAATAGAGTTGGATTTTAGCACTTAACTTTTCCAATTTGCTCTTCGCTTCACTTTCTCTCACTAAAGCCTTTAGCCCCTCTTCCTCTTCTCTTCAAAAACACCAAAACATAAAAAATAAACCGATTAAAAGGAAGGCAGAGGCATATAACTCAATTCTATGGAAGATTTCATGCATCTTGGAGTTCCCTCTTCTCCATTTTCATCTCTCCCTGCTTTCCTCCTTGCTTTGGCTGAAATATGGCCTTCTTGAATGGTCTCGAAGCTTTATAAAATAAGACTACGTGTTATTAATTTGTGGAATCCACCTTTATCTGATAAAGTAATTTCCTACTGATAAGTTCTACCACATGGTTATAATTTTCTGAACCTTCGATAAAGGGATCAATTCTCTTCATAAAAATAGGCGGTAGAACCTACTTCAATTTTAATCTTAAAATAAGAAGATGCCATGTGGCGGCTTCTTAATCCTACAATCTCCTTCTTGGAAACTTTAGTTACTTTATGGTTCATTTAATCTTGAAATAAGATGTTATGTGGCGGCTTCTTAATCCCTCAATCTCCTTTTTGAAAAATTTAGTTAATTTATGGTTCCTTTAACCGAAACCATTATACTAAAAATACTTTTCTGAAATTCCCTGATCACATGATCAGTGCAGGGTCATTAAAAATTTTTATTAATCAATATATGATTTCATGATTTTTATAAACTTAATCCTCGTTTCAGAAATGCCCTTTTTGGAATTTCTTCTAAAAACCCTAATTCTGAGGTTTACTTACTTTTCTTTCTATTCCAGCAAACTATTGCTGACTTTATCCAAAAACTAATTTCATAAATTTTCATAATTCTTGAGCTATTTTTCTCACTTCTTAGCTAATTATTTGGGGCTTCTAGATAATTTAAATAATTATATTTGACTAAAAATTCCTTAGTCATCCACATATTAAATAATTATTGAAAATTCCTTTTGAGATCGTTTCTGTCTTTGTAACTTCCATTTTGAATCAAATATTTTTCAGGGAATTATTCTCTTCATTTATGTGTTTATGGGCTATTTTCAGATATCTTCATGAAAATTACCAACATGCTCCTAGTTATATGAAACTTCTCATTATTTATCATTTTGTCATTTTTCAAACTAAAATGCACATATATAATTCCTTATGATTTCTAATACTTAATCTGACCCATAACTAACCTTTAATTACTTGTTTAGTGTAATACCTCTCTTAGCTTACTTTATTATGTATTAGAGACAATTAATGAACTATTTTAAGGCCTTTTGTACTCTAGAATGAAATAACCAAGTGAAATTTTAAAACTTTATTAAAGTTACTGTTCACATGTACTATTTACTTGGTAATTTCAGGATTTTTGGCTAACTTTGTAACTTCATAACTAATTTTAGAAAAATTGAAATGAAGTGGTTCAAGCATCTAAATAAAGCTTATTAAATGCCTTACAGGGAAAAATATCAATTTGTCGAATTTTTTCACCAATTAATACAAAAAATTGAGTGAAGAAGTACTATTCATTTAATCATTTTTCAAGATTTTTCTTCCAAATTTGAACAACCATTACTTTTTGCACATAACTCCAAATTTATAAAAATTTGACTCTTTCGAAAGCTTGTAATGTGAACCATTTTTCTAAGAAATTTCGTGTCATTTGAAATCCATTTACTCAGTCTTAGTGTTACCTAAACTAAGTAGTTTGATAAAGGCATTGGACCCCGTTTTACCCCTTCCAAATTTCTCAATTTTTTTAATTGGCACCCATGCTTCTAATCATTAGTATGTCTAACCTATTTACATGCCATTCTCACATATATAAGGTTTTAGATGTTTATCATACAATAATTCCAAAACATGGCATAAAATAACATTTACAACTTGAACTTCATGTCAATGCATGTCATGGCATTTTGAGGTTTACTCTCCCACCTTAAGCCTTCACATTCTTGTTTTTCCTTCGCATGAGCTTTAACCTATAAGGTTATATTTTGAGGAGAATGAAACTTCATAAAAATCTCCATAGCAAAATCACTAACACATATATCTAGATGCATGATTATCATTTATTTTCTAACTCGCTGTGTGAGCATATTGTGATGCAATTTTAAAACATTTTGTTCATAGTCATGGTAGGTCATAAATACAACTTCACATGTTCACATAGGAATAAAATAGCATGCAAAATGGCATGATAAATAAACAGCAATTGATAACAATATTATTGAAAAATTTAGTAACTTTGCTACCTTAAATCCTTAGCTTTTCCCTTGATTTTGGTAACTTGCTTGTTGCTCTTTGGAAACTTCCTTTCACAACTTAATTTCCTAAACATATCATAACACATTTGGCATCAACAATAAGCCATAAACTATACATTATAATGTTTAAAACCTTCCAAAACCTCTCTTAAACTTTAAAGGTCATAAAACCCTTAACTTTTTAAAATTGAAATTGATTTCAATGTTTCTAAAATTGCTTTCTCCTTATACGCTACACAGTTTTACCTTCTAAATCCATTGAAAGCATCAAAATCACACTCAATCTACCTCTTCCCTCACCGGGCCAAGTATTTCCAAGAATTGAAAAAAAATGTGATTTTTCAACTTCTATCTTCATATATATATATATACATAATCACATTCCTAACTCATTTTCCCATCATTAAACATCACAAAATCATTCATTCCCTTGCATAAACAGTGTCACCAATAGCATGAAAATTAACTTTATACCAAAAATTTCATACAAGTCCAAATCAACTTAAACAAACTACCAATATATTTCAAATCATGCATAGAGTTTATTTCTAACATCTATTGTTTCTAAATCCAACTCTTTCTCATTTTCTCCATCGAAAACCTAACTTTTTCAGTAGCAAAATACACCATAAATTTCAAAAATAATTTCATAGGATTGAAGAGGAAAGCTTAGAATCATGAAATAGAGGAGATTATATAACAACACACCTTACCTTGAGTTTTAGTGGATTTTTGTTCTCTTTTTCCTCTTCTCTTCTCACGTCACTCTCCCCCTCTCTTCCTTTAGTGTTGCATGAAAATGGGGTTGAAATGAAGTTTCAAGAAGTGTGTTGAAGCTTTTTAAAAAAAATGCACGTCTTTAAGTTGTGGGACGTGTTTGGACTAATAAGGTAACTTTACTCAGATATTTTCTACCATATGATCATAATATCTTGTCTAATTTTCATCTTTTTATTAGATGATGACATGTGGCAAATATCAGTCTCCCACAACAAACTTTACGCAGATAAAGTTACTTTATATAACCATAAAGCTACTTTATTGGGTTGGAAATACTTTTTAGGGATTCCCTTCTCACTTAACCGATTTAGGGCCATTAAAAATTTTCAAAATTCATCTGATACTTTTATGATTTTTATTTCCCCAAATTGCTTCTAAAATTGTCTTTAATTAATTTTTTGAAGAAAACCCTAATTTGGGTTTCTCCGGGCATTTTTCTTTCATTTGAACAAACTGTTTCTAACTTTCTCTTAAAATTAATTTTATAAATTCTGACAATTTCTGAGCTCTTTATCCTTACTTTGAAATCAAATACCTAAGGCTTATAATTATTTTAAATAATTATATCTAAAAATTATTTAATCAATCAAACACCTGAGGCCTCTTTTCTCTTTTCGACCAAAACAATTCCTTTTTATTCCTTTCATTTTGTTTCTTTATTCTCTATTCATTTTTTTAAAAAGAATTTCCCATTAAATGCCATTTATCCTTCCAATCAAAATCAATCACATAGGCTTTCAAACCAATGGATTCAAAATCTGTTTTAAAAATTCAGTTTCCAAAGTTATCATTCCTTTTTATTCTTTTTTGTATTTTGTATTTTGTTTATTTAGTTTGTGTGGTAGCAAAAATATACAAGGTGACCAACATAAAGATTAGGGCACAATATCAAATAAGCCTACTCTTTACTTCATTTGCCCTTGTTCATCTCTACCATTTTTATGCGTCTTTTTGTCATAGAGGACTCTTTTGTCAATGAGCTTTTTCAACATGTTTTCATCTAAATTTGAAAAATAATTTTAATATATTTCTTCACATTTTTGACAAATTGTTACGTTGATTACCATATATTACAAAGTGAATTCATTTTATAATCTTATTACTTTATTATTCAATAAATTTAAATGTTTAATCTCATTTATCTATTGAAATCACTTATGATGTAATCTTTTAAGGGTTAAGGTGAATTTTAACAATAAAAGTTTTCACTAAGAGCGTGAAAACTCTATTGTTGGATGCAAAAATACACATAAGATTAACAAAGTGATGCAAAAATAATAAAACCATTACAAAGGCAAACATTCCTTTACTTTTTATTTGTGGGCCCTACAAAGTCAGAATGCTATTATAGCTGTGGGGCCACAAATAAAAAGTAAGGGACCGTTTTCCTTCTTAAGGGTCTTGTTATTTTTGCCCCTCTTTATCAAGTTTATGCACTTTATGGTATTCAACGCTCTTAGTGAAAACTTTGTTGTTAAAATTACATCTTAACCATCTTTTAGATGCATTTGTTGAATAAGATATTTCACAATCATATAAATAGATATTCAATTAAACTATAAAATTATATAATTTTAAGATCCTTTCATTAATATATTGTAATTCAAAATATGTAAATATATATCATTAATTATACGTTTGCTAAAAAATTATTCAATTTTTATCAAATTTTTAATATTTTCAAATGAAAAATTACTTTATTCTGCTAGATTTAATAAAAATATTAAACAAATCATTAATTAATATTAATGTTAAAAAATAAATTAGGGATTTGGTATAATAAGGGGTAAATTAGCAAATAAGATATATTCTAACATGTTTTTTAATTAAAAAAATATAATCTAAGAATTGTTTTAGAATATTTATTAATGGTATATTAACATTTTGGCTAAAGTGTATGTTTTTAAGATAAAGGCGAGGTCTGTGCAATTTAAGCAAAACAGAAGTGTGTTTAAAGTATTTTAATCTTATTTTTATTATTTTTACATGTATATTTTATAAATTTTATTAGCATTAAGTTTTTCCTAAAAGCATAAATTGATCGCATTGATCGCTATCTTATAATAGGGGAAGAATAAATTAGCTTGAGATAATAAATTTGTAATAGCCGTAAAAAATAAATAAAATGAATTTGACAATTTAATTAACATTTTTATTATTTAGTGTAGTTGAATGTCAAAGACCGGTATTGGAGACAATAAAGTGGGTTGAGCCGTTGAGGTATCAAGTTTGCATTCCCTTTTTTCAGAAGGGGGTTTTTATTTTTTTCTACCATGGTTAAAATTATTCATTTGTCCTTTTAAAAATAAAAAAAATAAGAGGACCAAATATATATATTACTTTCAGTAGATTAAATTGAACAAGACAAGTTTCACGAAGAGACTCCAAACCCCAGCCTTTGTTATTACTCATTCCTCCAAACTTTGTGCTTTATCACTGGTGGCTGCGCCGCCGTTCAATCATGCAACCACCAGCGGCATCTTCCTCTTCTATTCTATATTTTGTTCTGCTACTTTTTTCTTCTTCTCTTTTTTTAGCAATTTGCTCCTCTTTTCTTCGTGATTGATTAGACCCATGGTTAGAGAAAACAAAAATCTTCCCTCCCTATCCTAATCATGGATGCTGTGGTGCAAAATTGAGGGAAGCTTCATCTTCTTCTATATTTTAGTTCAAGAAGGCTCTATTGAGTAAGTAAGTTGAAAATTTCCCCCTTATTTCTGAGATTGGTGACTACCTTATGGGTAAGAATGTTTGAGCTTCTATATTTTGGAAGTTCAATCAAGTTGGAACTGTAGATTGATGTATTTGATGAACTTATTTGACTATGATTGCACAAAGGGTGTTTCTTAAAATGTCAAAGAGAAGAATATTTTTTAAAAGTGTTGTTGAAATTGCTAGATAGATGAGGTTTATGTTATATGAAGAATAGAAGGAACTTAAACGGTGTTTTATTTTAAGCCTAAGCTTGTAAAGAAATTGCAATTCCAAGGCTTTCAGATATTCAAAGATGATAGTTGAAGTTGTTGGATTTAGCATGTGGTGTGACAACTAGTTTCTTTTCCATGCAGATTGTTGCTAATGAAACGAAAAGATAAGGATATAATTTAGACTTTAGAGTTGTTAGATTGAGAAGTTTATTGTCAAACAAGAAAGATTGATATTAATTGTGTTAGCAAATTGAATTTTGGATGCCTTAAGATATTGTATTGATGTTTAGGAATCCATTGTTAGTTGGAAAATTTGAATTGGGAGTGTTCATTAATTATATTTTGTGAGCTGATCATAAGGACTCGTTAGGTGTTTGATGAAATGTGCAAAAGAGAAAATACCCATTTAGATATGTACTCATACATTTTTTGATGGTGGAGATTTATTTATATAGTATTTTGATTTGAGAATGACTTGTACTTTGGTTTCCGTGTGATGCTTGAAGAAAAAAAAATAATTTAATTTTCTCTATATTGAAAGATTGGCTGTGGTGGGGTTTTATATTATTCTCGGGAAGGAAGTCAAATCAAAATTTAAATGTTAAGCTGCTAGTTCTCATGCCAATCATTGGTTACTTGTGAGATAGTTGTTTGTGCTTGCTGGACTATTGATAAATGATTTGAAAGATATAAGTTAAGATAGAATACTGTAGAAATCCTATGTAATGTTATAATTTGAGAAATGATGAATATACGTTGGACTTTAGGAGAGGAAGGAGTAAATAGGTTGGAAGCTAAAGGTTAGGGAAAAGTTATATTTTTTGAAGTACAATAGGTGAGTGAATAACATCCCATTATAATTTTTATAATTAATATTTTATTACTTGTTGCTTTTTCATTGAATTATAAATTTTTAAACATTATTTTTTGAAGGCAGGTTCATGGGAATTTTATCCTTCTTTAGTTATAACTGAATGATCTATAGCAAATGATTATTTCTATTAAAGTGATTTACTTAATTGTTTTACCTCATCTCATTCTTTATGAGATTTCAATATTGATAGATATTTTGTTCATTGTATGGTTAATTGACTGTGGTAAAAAAGGAAGAAGTCCAATGAACAAAAGTATAATAGGAAAGACTAGACACATTTTTTTATGAAAAAAATATTAGAGAGTGATCTTAGTCTCTAAAAGCTTGTAATTAAAACATTGTAGACACTTTGAAGCTCAAAAACATTGCAAAATAAGTTTTAGGAATGTTTTAAGCCTATAGGAAATAGTCCACAAAAAGGGTAAAAAAGAAAGTTCAAATATCAAAGTAAGATGTTTCTTTAAGAACTTTTTTTATAAATTATAGAATTTGTCCCATAAGTTAATTGATATCCTAATTTATAATACTTTTATGTCAACTGAAAAACTCAATGAATCAAACAAAATTTAGATAGTCAAAATACAAAGGAAATAACTTGAAGCTAGAATACTTCATATATTAATATAACAAAAATATCATCACAATTTGAAAATATTACACATTCCATATAAAAATAAACCACACGATAAAAGAGATAGTAACTAAAACTTACATTTAAAAACTATTGAACTAGTGGTGCATCCAACAGTTTGCATAAGTATGACCTTGTTAATTTCAGTGAAACTAAAACATCAGTCATGGTGATTCGTGCTTCAGGTGATTCAGTGCAACAACTTAATGCTAACTCAAAAATTGATGATATATGCAATAATATATTACTGATATTTGGATTCCCTTTGTAGAGTAAATTGACATCTAGAATATCACTGATTGAATGTGGTGTTGATTTGCTAACCCAATCTTTCAAATCTAGACCTTCAACAAATATTTCATCGGTTAGCTTCTTTCTGGTAAACATTTCCATTAGCAAGATACCATAGCTATACACATCTCCTTTGAAGGAAATTGATCCTTTTGATCCATACTCTATATATAAAAAGAGAATACAAGGCTTACAATTAAACTTTTATTATATATCACTAATACACTTCAGATATATAAATGAAAATATATGCCTGTGATTGAATAATATAAAATTTTAAATAGAATAATAAAAATAATGGAACTAAAATATTATTATTAAACTATTACCTGGTGCCATATAACCAATTGTAGCCAATGTTTTTGTATGACTTTCCAATTGTCCTTCACCGAATAGTTTAGCCATACCAAAATCACTAAGATGAGCCACCATATCTTCATCTAACAATACATTGCTTGGTTTTATGTCACAATGAACAACTAAAGTAGTAGTACCATGATGAAGATACTCCAATGCATTTGCCACATCAACCATTATATTCAACCTTTGCAGGATATCTAAACAATAGTTATGAGAGTACAACCATCTGTCAAGACTTCCATTTGACATGAATTCCATGATTAGAGACTTGAAATTATCATTTGAGCAGCTACTAATAATTTTAATGAGATTGCGATGACGTAAGTTGCATAGGGCAATGCATTCATTATCAAAGCTTCTTAGGGCTTCTTCCAAATCCAAATTAAAAACTTTAACAGCAGCTACTTTTTGATTTGGAAGAACTACTTTGTATACTGATCCAAAACTTCCAAAGCCAAGAAGGTTACTCTCATCGTATCCATTTGTTCCCTGTAGAAGCTCATAATATGATATTCGAATTGGTATCTCTAAACTTACTAAATCCCTGTTGATTAAATCATTAACATTATCCCTCTTTTTCCTCAAAAATATGACACATGAAACAACTAAAATGAAAATCACGATGGGCAACACGCATTTTATCAAGATCATCATCACTCTATTTGATATGTACTTGTTTTCTTCCCTGCATGAAGGGACTTGTAGTAGGGTCTTCCCACAAAGATCTTTATTCATCATAAAAGATTTGGCAGTAAAATTTTGAAAAGGCCCACCACTGGGAATTTCTCCATCCAATAAATTGTAAGAAAGATTAAGGTATTTGAGATAAAGTAACGATTCTAATGACTTTGGAATCACACCAGACAAGTAATTATGAGAAAGATCCATGGACTCTATACTTATCATGCCTTTAAGAGATTCAGGAATAGGCCCTTGTAATTTGTTGTGAGCCAAAGATAGGGTTTGCAAAGTTTGTAAATCACCCATAGTAGTGGGGATGCTTCCCAAAATTTGGTTTCCTGACAAGTTCAACAATATAATTGCTTTCAAGTTTGATACCTCCAATGAAATGATTCCGGTTATGGCATTGGAGGATATGTCTAAAACCAATATATCTTTAAGACTCCAAAGAGAAGAGGGTATATGAGAAATCAATTTGTTAGAGCCAAAATCCAACTTTTGCAAAGAAGTATTCCCAAGACATCTTGGAACCACTCCCGTAAACATGTTGTTGGTAAGATACAACTCACTTAGACTTTTGAGTTGGCAAAGTTCATTTATAATGGACCCTTGCAATTTGTTGTAGCTGAGACTTAAATATTGAAGGCTATGCAATTTTTTAAATGTATCTGGAATCAACCCAATCAAATAATTCTCATCCAACACTAAGTCCATCAAGTTTGTTAAATTTCCAAGTACATTGGGTATAACTCCGCTAAATTTATTTGATGATAATCTTAAGCTAATGAGCTTAGAAGCATTTGATATGCTGTTTGGAATATGTCCAGTTAGTTCATTTCCTGCCAGCGATATCAACTTCAAGTTGGGAAGGTTAGTTCCGAAATGTGATGGGAGAATTCCATATAGAGAATTTGCATTAAGTTCTAAAAGTGTCAATGTTGAAATGTTGAATATGTTAGAAGGAATATGTCCTCTCAAATTGTTTGCCTGCAAACTTAGGATTTCAAGTTTGATGAGATTGCCTAAGCCCTTGGGTATAAAACCTAGAAACACAAAAAAATGAATATATTAACTCATTTTAAAATTATGGAGTCTGGAATTATGTAATTTTTGCAGATAATATGCATGCACATATATACTATGACATAGAAAACTATGTGTATCTCATAAATTCCAAAACATTAAATATTTGTGAAGGTTTGAGATGGAATTATCATAAAGGCCTAACATGGGTTGCATGGGAGCATGTGATTGGTCTGCTATCTCAATAATTTTACAACATTTGTTGGTCAATAGGAGTTACAATTTTGGCTTTTGAAATAAATATCTCCCTAGGGATAAAGTTGTGTTGTTATAGCCCTAGGTTGGGTTTGCTTTATACTTAGTTTTCTCATGTCTTTGGATGTATTAGTGACTTTAGTTGTAGTCCTAGGGTTTTGTTTGATGTGCTTTGTCGATTAGCTATCTCATTTAGGTTGGGGTTGTCACACTAAACGCTGCTAGGAACCTAACACCCTGAGGGGTCCATAGTGAGTAAAAGGGGAAGGGAGACGTAGTAGATAGGGTTGCGCTTAAATCCCATATCAGTTGGATTCATCCAAAGCGAATGTCATATATGGAGTCGAAGCGTGGCCTTTGACATTTGAGGTGCCTTTTAGGTGACTATGGAATCCCAAGATGACAAAACCTTATGCCTACAGGTGGTTAAACATGGACAATACCTAAAAATGTTACATTATGGTACTAGAGCCGAGGATGGCTCTTTCTGTTGATGGGGAGAGTGTCACACCAAGCACTGCTAGGGACCTAACACCCTATGGGGCCTTGTAGTGGGTGAAGGGGGAAGGGAGACGCAGTAGGCAGGGTGCACTTAAATCCCCCACATTGGTTAGACTCGTCCAAAGTAAAGGCCATATATGTAGTCTAGGCTTGACCTTTGTCATCCGGGGTGCCTTTTGGGTGACTATGAGATCTCAAAAGGATAAAATCATGTGCCTACAAGCGGTTAAACAAGGAAAATACCTCAAGATGTTACAGGTGTTTTCTATCTGGTTTACTTTGAATTAATGAATGAATACTTCTGTGAAAAAATCATTTAGGGTCAAGTGTGGACATAAAAACATTGATGAAAATATTGGCTTTTATATGCCTTAGATTAAAGTATATATCTACACACACACACACACAAGAAGAAGTGTTGTTGTTGATAAAATAGAGGTCATTGAAAGATTCAGAGATAGAGATCTGAGTCTAAGGTGAGGGCGGTGAAGTTTCAAACCAATGCGTAGGTGATATTTTCAAATATGCAATTTCAAATGTATATTTTAGAATAATTATCTAAAAAAAATTATCTTTTCTTTCCAAGACTTGTTTTAAAAAACAATTTTATAAAAATACTCTAAAAACACAAAAACATAAAACATAAACAAATAGTGCCTGATTCTTTTAAATAATTATTCTACCATCAATTCAAGGTCTTTTGAAATTTTGTGATTGGAAATTGCTTGCTATATTTAAGCCTCACTATAAATTTGCACAAAATTAATGAAATGAAAAATAGAATTAAATCTTATTTTAGATTTATTTTACTATAATAATATTGAAAAACAAATAAAATAATAAGAATAAGAAATGATAATCTCATGCTTATAGAGGTTGGGGTTGAAATATAATTGAATAATTATAGAATATATTAAGCATATTTTACATTTTAATTTTTAAATATTATTTAATAAGAAATTCATAAATTTGTAAAATAAGTAAGAACCAATTGAAAATTTTGAGAAAGGAAAATTAAACAGGGAAATAGTAAGAGGGCGATATAACCTAAATATACATTCATATATAGATAACATGTGTAGATATTATAGCCTAAAGTATACGTTTAGTCATTTAAGTTTATCTCAAATTTCAGTTTAGTCCCTTAAGTTTAAGAAGTACACTTTTAGTCCTTTAATATTAACATTATTAGTTTTACTTAACAGAAAATGATGACTTAGCAAATTTAAATAATGATTTTATAATTAAATACTGATAAAATATGGTTAAATTTTAAAATATAAAAATAAGTATATTTTCATGATCAATATTTAAATACATTTTAAAATCATTTAATTGTATAATGGTGATTGAATTAGCATTTTCCGTTAAGTAAAACTAACGGTGTTAACAGTAAGGGACTAAAAGTACACTTTTTAAACTTAAGGGATCAAATTGAACTTTAATGTAAACTTAAATAACTAAATGTATACTTTAACTGGATATTATGTATATACATTACAAATGAATGTGAATGTCCAAAGGCAAAAACCTCATTTTAGTTTTACTTTACTAAAAAGAAAAAATTGAACTAAAGGGGGAAAGGCAAATTGACTACCACAACTTCATGATATGATCTTTTGTTAGTTAGGGATTTTAAAAATATATACAATATTAATGAAATGATGAAAAAAATATCATTTTAAATTTAATCTATTAGAGAAAATGATTAAAAAACATATAAAAGAATGAAAATAAAATATAATAAATATAGGATAAATAATTTGAATATTTGATTCGATTAGTAATTTAGATAAACTAATAGCATTGGAGAGATTGTATTGGGCCCATTGCATTGGGAATTTATGCTTCAATTCAATTTATTTTCTATACCAATGGAGTTGGTTTTAGAAAAAGAGGCTAATTCATGACAACATTATGAATTAAAGTTTGAATCTCTATTAAAAATATATCTATATTTAATGCCAGATAACATCTCAAACATGATGCAATTTAATTGTTTGATTGACTAATGAAAACATCTTGTATTCTCCTTTGCTAGTTTGAGTTTAAATTTAGTTGAACAAGCATTTTTAGTTGTATTTAAATTATTTTTAATCATTTTGATATAACTTGTAAGTGATTTTATACATATCTAAATAATTTTTGTTTGTTGAACTCTTTTTAATTCATGCGTTATAATTTTTTTAAAAAAAAATATAAAAGTATGATTTTAATTTCAATTAAGAACACAGGATTTTTGCAATTTGTACATATAATAAATAATTAAAAAAACAACACCAAACTTATATGTATTTTAATATTATTGAAAGAGAAAAAACATAAAATTAGAGTTATTAAGGTACGGATAAAATCTTTTAAAAAAGTATTGGCATAATACATGCGACCATTCTCCGCGGTTTGATGTTTTGCCATTGAATAGTGTGTAAGAATTTCATTTTTCTGTGTTACAAATATAAACCCCATCATATGATTGAACAATATGAATAAACTGGTTAAAAGTATACATTAATTTTAGAGAAAAAATATTGAAAAGAAAAGGCACATATGTATAAGTGCATACCTCTAAATGAGTTACCATCCAAATATAATCCTTTCAAAGATGTGCAGTTACTTATTGATTGTGGAATACTACCCTCTAATTGATTAATAGCAACAGCAAAGACTTCAAGTAAAGGGAGTTGATGGCACATTTGTTCTGGCAAATTTCCATTTAAATGATTGCTGTCAATATCAACATGTCTTAAAGAAGGCATGTTCCAGATAAATGAAGGAATTCCACCTATTAATACAAAATTACAATATATATAAGACTATGAAATTCATGAATTAACACACAACCGTGTAAGTAATACATGGAATTTTGTTAAGTAGACGCAAAAAATTAATAGACTATGATTTAACTTTTGGTTGGAAATGAATTTAAAAGGCACTCTTTCAGTATCAATTATCAACTGGACATTAGAATTATTTTAAAAAAAATGTGCTCAACAGAGATTGTGGAATTAATTTCTCCTCTTTAAAATGAACAACCAAGTGATTTATATTTTGTATCATATTTATTTAATATTTACAAGCCTCTAACTTTGAAATCTGACCATGAATTCATCGCAGGTCAAACTGAAATTTTAGTTTTTATTTAAATCAAATTAGGGAGCTTAAAAAAATTTGTTTTCTGTTATAAACAACTTTTTTCTTTGTGTTTTTTTTCTCATTATTTGCAAAACAGACTTTTATAATTGGGATCAAATATTATTGCTTAGAAATGGGAACTCGGAAAGGATACAAAAGACGAAGGAAGTGATTGGGACTCTAATTGCCAAGATTTGCAAGTGTTAGCTGAACCACGTTATTTGATATCAAAGGTAAACTAATTTGAATCCTAACAGTTAGTACTCATACTCTTATTCAAGAGACCAGCCTACTAAGTTAGAAAAATACAACGTATCTCTGTTTAAGGGTAGAACTCTAGTGAAGTCATTTCAATTAAGAATTTTACAGGCATAATTAGTAAATGAAAAGTTTGTTAAAGCATAAAGTTAAGGGATGGGTAGATTGAGCATACCTGTAAAGGAATTGTATTGTAGATATACTTCTTCCAACAATGTCCCATTGCAAGTTGATATTGGAAGACTACCACTCAAATTATTATTTTGTACATTTACTATTTTTAAGGTAGAAATGTTGAAGAGAGATGATGGAATTTCACCTGTTGTAATTTTAACAGTGAACAATATATGATTTATGCAGATGCATGGATATTTAACCTTAAACTAATATAGCGACATGAAATGAATAGGAAAGGATAAATAATATAATAAAACCATATTGATAGGAGCTTAAATAAATAGATGCAACCTTACAGACCGCGTTATATGACAAACACACATTACAAAATATTGATAGGCCCTTTGACCAAAAAAAAATAATATTGATAGGCCTTATGGGTTCTTTAATCAGAAAAATTTATCATATTTATTTTTATACGGAATTTTACAATGAATGCAAATTTTTTGGCAAATTTTTTACACTTCTTTAAAATAAGTGGAAAAATGAAATCAAAGCAAAATCTTATTTTAAAATTATTTTTCAGCTGAGATAAAAACAAAAATATGCATGTTTTAATTAAAATTGTCTAAGACAATTATATAATTAAAATTCTTACCTTTCAATTTGGAACGATTCCTGGGTAAAAATTACATATGGTGAAGCTGTTTTATTAATCAAAGTATAAATGATGAGTAGCTTAAGAGTAATGAATTATAAAAAATTATTTTCCATGTTTTAATCTCAAGTGATCGCATGAGCTCACAATCTTATCTTTCTTTTATTTTGGAATTATAATCATAAATTATGTATAACTCTAACTGTATAAATTAATAATATGAATGATTGAAATGACGGAAAAACAAAATCTCATTTTAGTTTCACTCTCGTGCAGAAAATGATATAAAGGAGGAAAAAAATAGAAAATCATAGATTACCATGCCATCAACTGTTATAATTAAAGACTTTAGATTACTAGGATATATGTAAGCCCCCACTATAAATCTGCACAACATTGATGAAAAAAAATTTAAATTTATTTTATTATAGAAAATATTTAAAAAAATAATGATAATAAGAAATAATAGTCTCATAATAAAGAGGTTGGCATCCAAGTCCAATTGATTAACATCAATACGAATAAAGAAGTTGAATGGACTTGTAAATAGAAAAATAAAACGAACCATAATTTTTCAAATTATATTCATAATTTGCATATATAATATAAAACTGATAGATAATAACGTGTTTATAACAGTATGAACTTTATATCATATTATTTGCATATAGCATACATACATATAGATATAATATATATTATATACAAAATATTTAAAAATTTTAGAAAAGCTCTTTTATGAGGAAAATGAATTTTTTGGAGGGTTCAAAATTGGACAGTTCAGAGATGCAATGTGTTAGGACCGAATCTAACAACTTAATCTCTTGTAAATACTACTCTCATCCAAATCACAAGAAAGTTGGTGCCAACGATTACCAGCCCTATACTTCGGCTTTTATAAGACACTTATAATCTACACTTCCTTTCTTTTCTTTTCTTTGCTTAACACTTGGCTATAGGTCCAAAAGTTCAAAGCTCAGCCCATACTCAATAACAATAGGCCCATTCATAGTCCTAAAAGGTATTGGGTAATATCCAATACCAAAACCAAAAGCTTCACTCATAGATAGGCTCGGAACACCATAACTTTGGATCTAAGATACAATTGTAGTTGGAGAAACAACTATGATCATTAATTATAATGTTAAGTACCGAAACCAAGTTCCTCTTACTGGCCATCTGCATAATTCATGCATTGAGCTTTTGTCCATAATGTCTTTCCTTAGAGTGAGGATTCTTATGGTGACTTATTTGGATAAAGAGGGATTCTTTTATTTGTCATATTTTGTTTGTTCAGTAACACTTGCCGTTTGATAAATAAGATATATGGAAATTTGTTATAATATCATCTATTAATTCATTTTTAATATATTTGTGTGTCACGTTTTGCATTTATTTTATCAATTTAGAATTCTATAGTTATATAAGTTTATAGTTATATATGCTAGTAATCAATTAATATAACTTGTAGACATCCGGCAAATTAATTTGCCAATTGATGCTTTTGCATTTTTTTAATTCCTAACCAACATTTGATATACATGTTTTTATCAACTAATTTAAATTTGATACAATTTGAGCCCTAATTTAAATTTAAAGAGAAGGAGCAGATGGATGTTATTCCATTATACTCTCTCAATTTTTATTTGGTCATTGAGAAGGAATCTGGTTTTTTCATCAGTGGTAGTAGCTTTTTGAAATTTACAAATTGAAATGGTATTTTCAAGTGAGTTTCTCTATATCATGTCATATCATATTATCATCAATATTATATGCTTGTGTGTATATTTCACGTAGTCTCCAGTCCAGCTTCAACCATTTTGATTTTTTCTTGCCAACATTTTGATGTATTTAAGTTCTTATTCTATTTGATTAATTTATGCCTATTTATTTCTATTAAAGCATTCAGTCTTGATTGTTGCGTACTTTGAATTCAAAATTCATTTGGATCAAGTTTGGGTTCAGAAATCAGGCTTTTTTTGGTACTGAGGTATTGAGGTAGTTAAGATTGGTATTGCCATTGGCATAGCTTAGTGAAGCATATTTGGTACCAAACACTAAACAATATTTGAGATTGAACAATAATAAATTAAAATTAATTATAAATCATAAAATTAATATGTAATTTAGATGGTTTAAACTAAAATTTAATGTCCAAAAACTTTTTAATAACATAAGAATAAACATTTATTTCCAAAACCTGATAATGAGCCATTGCATCAATCCATTTGGACTAACATTAACAAGAAATATATAAAAAATATAATAAAATATTAAAAAGAAAATTGAAACAAGTCCATATTCCTCCAAAACATAAATGACAAATTGTCATAAGACCAGTGAGCTAAGAAATTGTGTGGATCCAACTAATCCTTTTCATCATCCTTATCTAATGATTCAATATTTTATTTCAATTTTTGGTGATTTTTAAGCAACTTATGGCCCCACCTTTACACGTGTTTGAAAATTATGCACAAATTCCAAACTAAATGATGGGAAACAAAATCTACTTTCAAATTTATTTTTATTGCATGCCATATTCATTCATCTTGGGTTTAAAAGAAAGCAACGCATTGCCAAGACAATCATATATTTAAAGCTCTCTTACCTTGCATGTTGATGTCACTAAGATATAGCCTCTGGAGATTGGTAAGATTTCCAATGTCAGTTGGTATGTTTCCTCCATTGAACTTGTTATAACTCAATGACAACTCTACTAATTCTTTGCATTGATGCCAAGCGGAGGGTATTTCACCAGACAAATCATTTCTA
The DNA here is from genome assembly GCA_006871305.1 of Vachellia collinsii. Lineage (NCBI taxonomy): Eukaryota > Viridiplantae > Streptophyta > Magnoliopsida > Fabales > Fabaceae > Vachellia > Vachellia collinsii. The sequence goes on along the minus strand of QFDD01000271.1, from coordinate 2,713 downwards.
TCCACATCAAATATTTCAATTTTTGGAAGGCCAAAGCACACATTTGTTGGAAGACCACCAGATAAATTATTTATTCCCACATCAAATTCTTGTATCATTGAAATGTTAAATAATGAAGATGGTATAGAGCCATCAAGTTGATTCGCTGCAAGATACAACTTATTTAGTTGTGAAAGATTGTCAATCTCATTTGGGATGCTTCCTTCAAATAATTTGAGGTGGAAAGAAAGTAATGTTAATTAGTAAAAGTATTTCCATATCAAAAGTTATTATGTACATAAGATAAATTATATTGTTAAAGCACATGTAATAAGACTTGCACATTTTTTTTTTGGAAACAACACAAATGTTATAAATGATAAAACAAAACAACAGCTATAATTATTTTCAAAAAGATATAACCCTTTTAATGCAGATGGGGTAATAACTCTAGATTAAATTTGGGGGATGGATTGACCACGATTAAAACAAACATTTGCTGGGAGATTCTCATAAAAACTTTCTAAGTCCGCAAACATTTTTAACGATTATAATTATTTGTAAATAATAAAATTTAGGTTATTAAATAAAAATGTTCTAGATATATTCGTTCTATGGCTTACTTAATTTGGAAAGAAAAACAAATACCTTCAAAAAATTGTTTAATGACAAAATAATAAACATTTATTTTCAAAGATTGATGATGAGCCTTTATGACTTATGGTTAAACCATTTCAGCTAACATTATTACCATCGTTCACTTGAAAAATATTATTACAGTCGTCATTTGTTTGATTTCCATGGAGTACTACATAACCCGTTTCAAAATATGGAAGACGAATGGTTTTTTCCTTTGTAAAGAATAAAAAAAATGTTACAAAAAATAAAGACGAAAATGATAAAATACCAAAAAATAAATAAATTAAAAAAATAAAGACAAACTCATATTCCTCAAGGATCATATCCTGCTAACCGAATGCATTAGTTCATAAGAAAGACAAATATAGATATTAAAAATAGCTCAAAACATACCTGACAACTTGTTATAAGACAAATGTAATAGCTCAAGCGAAGTTAAGTTGGAAATTGTTTGCGGAATGATTCCTGAAAGTTGGTTATGACTAAGTCGTAAAATCTTCAAACTTTCAAGTTTGCCCACCTTTAAAGGAATTGTCCCTTCAATGAAATTATAATTCCAATCTAAGATCTCCAACCTTGACATATTAAATAGAGATAGTGGAATAAATCCACTAAGACTATTATTTTGAAGGTTTAGTTGCTCAAGTGAAGATAAATCTCCTATCCATATTGGAACTTGCCCATGAAAGTCATTGTAGCTCAAGTTGAATAATTTCAATCTACGCAATCGAAGTAACTCTTCTGGTATCTGGCCATAAAAATTGTTCTCGCTGATATCAAGTTCAACAAGGAATGAGAGATTTCCCAATTGTGGAGATATGGTGCCCTTAAGTTCCATGCCAACAAGATTCAAGGATTGGACTCTCCCCTGATGAGTATTGCATGTGACACCAATCCAATTGCATGGACTAGAAGAGACAGACCAATTAGCTAAGAAATTGTATTGATCTAAAGTGATAAAGGATTTAAGTGCAAGAAGTGCAGATTTGTCAGTAGTGATATCTGTATCACCCCAAACAAAGGAGGCCATGAAGCATAGAAGTAAGAGGGGGAAAACAAAGGAAGAAGGTTTTGCCATGCGTAGCATATCTGACTTGTCAAAATTTTAAGCAAGTCTTGTGCATTGAGCAATTAAGACACACTTTGTTTTATACTTCTCCAATTCCAAATCAAGTCAAGTCATACCAAAAAAACACGGAGTTGCAAAAGGACATCTTTTGTGATGAGAGATTACAAGAAATTCAATCTAAAAAATTAATTGATGGATATAAAAATTATATCATCACTATAATTTACTTGCGTTGAAACTTGTAAATAACTATACTTTTAAGATTTAATGTCTGATTATTCCTTGATTAAATTATGATAACACAAAATGAATAATACAAAAAATAACAGAAAATTAGAGAGATATATTTAAACTAAAACGATATATATAGGCTAATAATTAAATTTAAAACCTTTAGAAATTATATTGTCAATAATTAAGTAATTTTTTTAAAACCTCGTAGTAATTCACCTCAAATTCAAAAGCATAGGCTCATGGGGTGGTTGACTTTTCAAACATTAAGTTGATTCGAAAAGAAGTTGATGGTGCAATCGGAAGAGAAAGAAAATTACGATGAACCTACAATGGTTCGTTACCACATCAAGGACCAAGTTTCAATATCACTCCATTGTGTAGGCCATAAAGACACCTCAAAATATGCGTTAAGTGTAATAAGATTCTTTGTTGATTTATTAAATATTCTATAATTTCACATCCTTCTTTCTCCCACTTGTAGGTGCATGGCGTGCTTGACTTGGAAATAAACCTCAAAGTCTCACTCCATCTCATAACTGCTTTTTTAAATATCTCACATTTTATTTGTAGGTACATGGCGTGCTTGGAAGTAGATCTCAAAATCTGAATCCATTTCGTAAGAAACTGCTCCTAATTAAATATCTCCTCTTATATGAATATTTTATTTTGGCAATACCATCTTGGATTAAAAAAACATGGTTAAATTTAAAATATAAATTGATTATATCTAATAATTAAAATCTAAATATATTTTATCAATATTTAATTACAAAATCATGGTTTAAAGAATCA